>WFAB01002028.1:25000-64050 GCA_018977245.1 Lethenteron camtschaticum
ACACACTCACTCACTCGCTCACACACACACACTCGCTCACACAAACACACTCGCACACGCACACACTCACTCATTCGCTCACACACACACACACTCGCTTACACACACACTCACACACACACTCACACACACTTGCTCACACAAACAAACTCACTGACACACTCACACACACTCGCTCACACACACTCACTCACACAAACACACAAACACACTCACACTAACACACTCACACACACACTCACACACACACACTCACTCACTCACTCGCTCACACACTCACACACACACTCGCTCACACAAACACACACTCACACACACTTGCTCACACAAACAAACTCACTGACACACTCACACACACTCGCTCACACAAACACACTCACACACGCACACACTCACTCGCTCACACAAACAAACTCACCAACACACTCACACACACTCACACAAACACACACACTCGCTCACACAAACACACTAACACACACTCACTCGCTCACACAAACACACTCACACATACTCGCTCACACAAACACACTCACACGCACTCGCTCACACAATCACACAAATACACTCACGCTCACTCGCTCACACAAACACACTCACACACACACTCACTCGCTCACACAAACACACTCACACACACACGCTCACACAAACATACACACACTCACACACACTCACACAAACTCACTGACACACACACTCACTCGCTCACACAAACTCACTGACACATACACAAACACACTCACACAACCACTCGCTCACACAAACACACTCAAAGACAAAGATCCCCCGTGTAGCCTTAACAGACAGAAGGGCCAAGTGCTGTTAGCGAGCACCTATGAAGGCCGGCATGGCACACGAGGGGGTGGGTGGCCAGCACCACGCCCGGCCGCCTTTGTCTCCCCAGTGACGTAGTTTACACACCGCACCAGGTACTCATTTGAGGCTGAGTCGACCTAGGGAGGCCCGGTTAAATTGAGATATTCGCCGAGTGGGAAATTGGCACTCGGGGTCACCGGGGCGGCGGGAGGGGGATGATGGAAGGGGTAGGGGGGCGGGGGGATCACGACGTCCGATGTTTCGCACCGCGTTGCTGTAGCCTCTCTTGAGGAGCATCGCGCTGCGAAAAACCTGGGGGATAAACCAGGCGGGAAGATGCCACTGCCGTTGATGATGATAATTCACTTCGTATAACACTGGTCAACAAAAAACATCTCCCTCGCCACCGTGATGATGATTAGAGAAAGAGTAACGCAAACTCCAAATATACAGCAGGCGTCGTCAGGGTCGGGATCGAACCCACGACCTCCTGCACGCCAGGCGAGTAGTTAATATCTCCTAGCCACCGTGATGATGATGAGAGAGAGAGACACCGCAAACTCCAAATATACAGCAGGCGTCAGGGTCGGGATCGAACCCACGACCTCCTGCGTACCAGGCGAGGTAGTTAACATCTCATAGCCACCGTGATGATGATGAGAGAGAGAGACGCAAACTCCAAATACACAGCAGCAGGCGTCAGGGTCGGGATCGAACCACGACCTCCTGCGTACCAAGCGAGGTAGTTAACATCTCCTAGCCACCGTGATGATGATTAGAGAGAAAGAGACACGCAAACTCCAAATACACAGCAGCAGCAGGCGTCGTCAGGGTTGGGATCGAACCGGCGACCTCACGTCCAACTCTCACCGGACTTTGTGCCGCACGACGGAGAGATCTGCCCGCTGCTGCAGGTGCACATGTTGGGGCGGGAGCAGAAGCCATCTCCACAGGTGTGTCGACAGATCGCTGTACGGGGAGGGGAGGGGGGGGCACAAGGATCGAATGAGTTCACGAATGAGTTTGCGAACGAATTCATGCGCCCGTGTAACGCTCGACGGTTCCGTTTGCCGGCCACGTGCGCACGCGGCACGAAGCTTCGTACGAACTCGCTCGTTCGTGAACTCGTTCGATCGTACGTAAACTCAATCACGCGTGAACTGACCCACACACTCGCTCAACCATCTTCATCGCCATCTTCATCATCTTCATCATCATCATCACCATCATCAGCATCATCACCATCATCAACATCATCACCATCATCATCACCATCATCACCATCATCACCACCATCATCATCACCACCACCACCATCACCATCACCACCACCATCACCACCACCATCACCACCACTACCACCATCATCACCACCACCACCACCATCATCACCACCATCACCACCACCATCATCACCACCATCATCACCACTACCACCACCATCATCACCACCATCATCATCACCATCATCATCACCATTATCATCACCACCACCATCACCACCATCATCATCACCATCATCATCACCACCATCATCACCATCACCATCACAACCACCACCACCACCATCATCATCACCACCATCATCATCACAACCATCACCATCATCACCACCATCACCACCATCATCTTCATCACCATTATCATCACCACCATCATCACAACCATCACCATCATCACCACCATCACCACCACCACCACCACCATCATCATCACCACCACCACCATCATCACCACCACCATCACCACCATCACCATCATCATCACCATCATCATCACCATCATCACCACCACCATCACCACCATCATCTTCATCACCATTATCATCACAACCATCACCATCATCACCACCATCACCACCATCATCACCACTTTCATTAAAAAAGAAGTTGCTCATTGTTGCTGGCCGGAAAGGGTTTACAACCTTTGGCTAGCGCTGAGCACCTTTTGGAATCATTAGTTTTGTTTTAAACAGAACCACATTGTACACACGTGTGTGCGAGTGTGTGCGTGTGCGTGCGAGTGTGCGTGCGAGTGTGTGTGCGTGCGTGTGCGTGCGAGCGTGTGCGAGTGTGTGTGCGTGCGAGTGTGCGAGTGTGTGTGCGTGCGAGTGTGCGTGCGAGTGTGCGTGCGAGTGTGTGTGCGTGCGTGTGCGCGAGTGTGTGCGAGTGTGTGTGTGCATGCGTGTGTGTGCGCGTGCGTGTGTGCATGCGTGTGTGTGTGCGTGCGTGTGCGAGTGTGTGTGCGCGAGTCGAGTGTGTGTGTGTGTGCGAGTGCGTGTGTGTGCGCGAGTGTGTGTGTGTGTGCGTGCGTGTGCGTGTGTGTGCGAGTGTGTGTGTGTACGTGTGCGAGTGTGAGCGTGTGCGTGCGTGTGTGTGCGAGTGTGTGTGTGTGGGGAGCGTAGTGGCAGCGGTTAGCGCTACGCTGTGCTACGAACCCAGGTTCGATTCCCGTTCGCGGCCAACACCGGTGACGATTATCTGAGCCGGTCCCTGGGCCTCCCCTAGGTCGACTCAGCCTCAAATGAGCGCCTGGTGGCAGTGTGTAAACTTCGCCACTGGGGAGACAAAGGCAGCTGGGCGTGGTTCTGACCCACCCTTACCCCCTCGTGTGCCACTGCGCCAGCCTTCGCAGGTGCTGCTGCTCACTAACAACAACAACAAGAGCGCCTGCCCCAACAGTCTGTGCAGGGCTGGACACGCCATCGTGCTGGTGGTGGTGGTGGAGGGTCGTGGTCTTTGTGCACGTGGGAGCGCGCGTGTCACGTGGGGGAGCGCGTGTGTCACGTGGGGGAGCGCGTGTCGTCACGTGGGCGGCGCGCGTGTCACGTGGGAGCGCGCGTGTCACGTGGGAGCGCGCGTGTCACGTGGGAGTGCGCGCGTGTCACGTGGGCGAGCGCGTGTCGTCACGTGAGGGAGCGCGTATTTGACTGCTATCAATTTCCACGTGATAATGAGAAGCTCACTTCATGGAGCGATCATTTAGAAACGTGCGTTTAGAGCAGGAGTGGGGAACGTCCGGCCGCGGGCCGTATGAGGCCCCCGAAATCATTTGGGTCTGGCCCTGCCAAGGCAACCGCAGGCGGCACTCGAAATTCAATAAATTTAGGAGCAAACCTGGAAAAGCAGTTGCGAGTAGCAGCAACATCGTCAACACCAGCTAACATCACACGCCTCACCAAAGAGAAGCAGTTCCAGCCCATCGCATTAGGGGCGAGTTAATAAAATTTTGACCAAATATAACAACGGGCTAATTTTTAAGTTGACAATTTTGCATGGCCCGCGAATTATGTTATAAATATCCAAATGGGCCCTTGGCAGATAAAAGGGTTCCCCACCCCTGGTTTAGAGTATTTGCCTGCTATGAATGTCCCCGTGACGATAAGGCACTTACACGTGTAGCTATCGTGTGTGAAGGCCGCGTCTTTCTGGAAAAAAAAAAGTATTAAAAAAAAAAGTCTGAAAAAATTATAATTCTAATAATCAGTGGGGTAAAGTGTGGGTACTGCCACATCTTTGCCTGCCGCGCGTAAGAGTGGCCCAATATGTAAACCTCTGCTTTGGCTTGCCTCCAAATCTCTCTCGAGTGAAGTTCCTTCTGTGAGCAGTGGCCGCGCTGAGCCAAGGGCAAGGGCCTTGCACCTCTACCTTTGCTTGTTTGCACACACACATTGAATCACTTCCTCTCCGCTCAACTCTATCCGTAGGCCGCACGGAGCTGCTCTGGTTTCCGAACCGAGCATCGCCAGACCAGTTTGGGATGGGGTGGTGGTGGTGGGGGGTAACACGTGCGTGCCTACAAACGTGCAAAAGGATTTCTTTTCATCATCATCTTCTTCTAAATGGTCAAAGTTGATCTTAATTTTAGCAGTTCTGCTGCTGTGTCTTTCTGCCTGACGACGAATGCTTGTGTATTGTGATCGAAACGTCGTGATTTAGTATTTACTTTTTCTACCTACCAAAGAGTATGTTCAAAGTTGACTTCAAACGTGGGGCTCTCAATCACGATCGCAAAGCCCGGCGCAGGAAACAGCGCCTGCGGAAGAATTCCTGTAATCTCCCACAGAATAAACTTCGCGTGGAGCGAGATCGTAATTCTCGCCGCTCGGGCGTTCCACCCACGATTCAAACCACGTTTTTAAAAAAACGGCGCTTTTCTATTTGGCCAGGTAAGGGGGACTTCCCCGCCGCTGAGCTGACGCGGCTGTATTTCATAATCGTCGGGTGGAAATACAAATCGGCCAAATGCTCTCAACGCGGTGACGTTGATACGAAACGTGGAGGAAAGACCAGAGGATCCGGAGTAAAATCCACGATACCACGGGGAGAGAGAGAGACACGCAGACTACAAATATGCAGCAGCAGGGATCGTCAGGGTCGGGATCGAACCTACGACGCCTGTGTACCAGGCGAGGTAGTTAACATCTTCTAGCCACCTTGATGATGATGAGAGACACCACGCGAACTCTAAATATGCAGCAGGTATCGTCAGGTCGGGATCGAACACACGACCTCCTGTGTACCAGGCGAGGTAGTCAACATTTCCTAGCCACCCGTGATGATGATGATGATGAGAAAGGGAGACGCAGAATATCAAATATGTAGCAGCAGGCATCGTCAGGGTCGGGATCGAACCTACGACCGCCTGTGTACCAGGCGAGGTAGTCAACATTTCGTAGCCACCTTGATGATGATGAGAGAGACACGCAAACTCCAAATATACAGCAGCAAGCGTCAGGGTCGGGATCGAACACACGACCTCCTGTGTACCAGGCGAGGAAGTTAACATCTCCTAGCCACCGTGATGATGATGATGAGAGAGACACGCAAACTCCAAATATACAGCAGGCGTCAGGGTCGGGATCGAACACACGACCTCCTGTGTACCAGGCGAGGTAGTTAACATTCCTAGCCACCGTGATGATGATGATGAGAGAGGGAGACGCAGAATCCAAATATAACAGCAGGCATCGTCAGGGTCGTGATCGAACACACGACCTCCTGTGTACCAGGCGAGGTAGTCAACATCTCCAAGCCACCTTGATAATGATGATAGACACCCCACAAACTCCAAATATGCAGCAGCAGGCATCGTCAGGGTCGGGATCGAACACACGACCTCCTGTGTACCAGGCGAGGTAGTTAACATCTCCCAGCCACCACGGTGCAAACGTCTCTCCGTCTCTCCGTCTCGCGGGTGGATACGACGATGCCGGGGGAGGGGGTGAGTGGTGGTGGGCCGCGTCGGCCCGCAGAACTTACGCACGATGCACTGGTTCCCTCCCGCGAGGGTCTTCCAGCCCGGGCAGCAGTAGGAGTTGAACCGAGACCCGCACACGTTGGGCTGCGGGCGACAACGAAAACGATGTTTATGATTAATGGCGACGCGCGACGCGTGACACGCGCGTGTGTCTGTGTGTCTGTCTGTGTGTTTGTGTGTCTGTGTGTTTGTGTGTGTGTGTGTCTGTGTGTGTGTCTGTGTGTGTGTCTGTGTGTGTGTGTGTGTCTGTGTGTGTACGTTGAACTTCTTTGGCACCGTACGTAGCCGACGTCGCTAATGGGAGGTGCGGGGCAGCGATGACGCAACACCAGCCGACCGACCGATCCATGTACCGACCGAGCCACCGACCCATTGACCCACCTACCGACCCACCTACCCACTGACCCACCCACCTACCCAATGACCCACCTACCGACCCACACACCACCCACTGACCCACCGACCGGCCGAACAACTGACCGACCGACCTTTCGTTTGTCAAGCGATTCCGGCGACGCGCGACGGCGATCGCTCCAACGCGGGTTCCGAACCCCGACGATCCGTCACGACGGAGAAGCGCCCCACAATCCGCACCGCGTGCCACGTGCCCCCCCCCACCCCCACCCCACCACGTGGCTCGCGTCGGCCGGCTTCGGCCAGCGGCCGAACGAAGACGGCTGCCGGCGCAACGCGGCCCTCTGAGAAGCGCTTGCCGCACCGATTCAGACGAGACACCTTCACAGCAGCCACCCACCCACCGCCCACCGCTCCGCGTGGGGAGCGGTGGCGCAGCGGTTAGCGCGCCGCCGTGCCCCGCTCGACCCCGGCGACCCGAGTTCGACTCCCGCTCACGACGGGTCACGGTGACGAATCTATTTTTAAATCCTTTATATTAAGTTCGCTTGCTTGCTTGCTTGCTTGCGTGCTTGCTTGCTTGCTTACGACCGTGCAAACTTTCGGTCGTTTTTTAACCCACTTCCGTGATCCAATCGAGCTGACATTTGCACACAGACTCGTTGTGCGTGACAATTAATTTTCGTGAAAATTTTTTTCCAAAATTTTACACTGTTTAGGGAAAAATAAAGAAATTTTTAATTACCAATTGTTTAATGGTGCCAGACAATCATCTGACCCATAGGTGGCAGCCATCTCAAGCCAGAGGACGAGAGGACTCTAGCCGCCCGTTTCAAAGACCAATGTGGGCTGGGTTGTGGCCCATTGAACACGCATATAAAGGATTTATAGTGAAAAACTTTGTTTTACGGTTAATTTTTATGGTTTTTTTTTTGAGGCTGAGCCATCCGACAAAGACGGCGGCCACCGGCGTAGTCGCGCGGCGCTTTCGGACGCGCTTCGACGGCCGACTGGAACGCTCCTCCGATGTTAGGAAGCCGCTGAGAGCGATGATCTCGATTGACAAGGTCGTGTTTTTCGAACTGCTTTTGTGCTTAGTTTGTTATCCACCCACCGCACCTCCGATTAGCGCGGTTGGCAACGTATCACTACCCCAACCACTTGCATTACCCCTATCACTACCCCAACCCCTTTCACTACCCTACTGCTGTTAATACCCCTACCCCTATCACTACCCCTACCTGCTATCACTACCCCTACCCCTATCACAACGACTACCACTACCCTATCACTACCCCAACCCCTATCACTACCGCTATCACTACCCAACCACTACCCCAACCCCTATCACTACCCAACCCCTATCACTACCGCTATCACTACCCTATCACTACCCCAACCCCTATCACTACCGCTATCACTACCCCTATCACTACCCCTATCACTACCCCAACCCTACCCCAACCCCTATCACTACCCAACCCCTATCACTACCCCTATCACTACCCCTACCCCTATCACTACCCCAACCCCTATCACTACCCAACCCCTATCACTACCCCAACCCCTATCACTACCCAACCCCTATCACTACCCCAACCCCTATCACTACCCAACCCCTATCACTACCCCAACCCCTATCACTACCCCAACCCCTATCACTACCCCAACCCCTATCACTACCCCAACCCCTATCACTACCCCTATCACTACCCCTACCCCAACCCCTATCACTACCCAAACCCCTATCACTACCCCGACCCCTATCACTACCCAACCCCTATCACTACCCCAACCCCTATCACTACCCCTACCTGCTATCACTACCCCTATCACTACCCCAACCCCTACCCCAACCCCTATCTCTACCCCAACCCCTATCACTACCCCTATCACTACCCCTACCTGCTATCACTACCCCTATCACTACCCCAACCCCTACCCCAACCCCTATCTCTACCCCAACCCCTATCACTACCCAACCCCTATCACTACCCCTACCGCAATTAATACCCCTACCACTATCACTACCCTACCTGCTATCACTACCCCTATCACTACCCCAACCCCTACCCAACCCCTATCTCTACCCCAACCCCTATCACTACCCTATCACTACCCCAACCCCTACCCCAACCCCTATCACTACCCAACCCCCATCACTACCCCAACCCCTATCACTACCCTACCGCAATTAATACCCCTACCACTATCACTACCCTACCTGCTATCACTACCCCTATCACTACCCCAACCCTACCCAACCCCTATCTCTACCCCAACCCTATCACTACCCCTATCACTACCCCAACCCCTACCCCAACCCCTATCACTACCCCAACCCCCATCACTACCCCAACCCCTATCACTACCCCTACCGCAATTAATACCCCTACCACTATCACTACCCCTATCACTACTCCTGTTCCTATCACTACCACTACCCTTATCGCCACCCGCACCGCGCATTCACGTGTCAAGGTCATCCGAGTTCGAGGCAATTCAAGGTCACTTTGTTTACACCACGTGCAGCTTCGACAGACCGGGGTAGAGTTACAAGAGTGGGTGAATGAGCGACTGGGTGAATGAGCGACTGGGTGAATGAGCGACTGGTGAGTGAGCGACTGGGTGAGTGAGCGACTGGGTGAGTGAGCGGGTGAGTGAGCGAGTGAGCGACTGGGTGAGTGAGCGACCGGTGAGTAGGCGACCGGGTGAGTGAGCGACCGGGTGAGTGAGCGACCGGGTGAGTGAGCGACCGGGTGAGTGAGCGACTGGGTGAATGAGCGACTGGGTGAGTGGGCGACCGGGTGAGTGAGCGACCGGTGAATGAGGGACCGGGTGAATGAGCGCCTGGGTGAGTGAGCGACCGGGTGAGTGAGCGACCGGGTGAGTGAGCGACCGGGTGAGTGAGCGACCGGGTGAGTGAGCGACCGGGTGAGTGAGCGACCGGGTGAGTGAGCGACCGGGTGAGTGAGCGACCGGGTGAGTGAACGACCGGGTGAGTGAGCTACCGGGTGAGTGAGCGACTGGGTGAATGAGCGACTGGGTGAGTGAGCGGACTGGGTGAGTGAGCGGGTGAGTGAGCGACTGAGTGACTGGGTGAGTGAGCGACTGGGTGAATGAGCGACCGGGTGAGTGGGCGACCGGGTGAGTGAGCGACCGGGTGAATGAGCGACCGGGTGAGTGAGCGACCGGGTGAGTGAGCGACCGGGTGAGTGGGCGACCGGGTGAGTGGGCGACCGGGTGAGTGAGCGACCGGGTGAGTGAGCGACCGGGTGAGTGAGCGACCGGTGAGTGAGCGACTGGGTGAGTGAGCGACCGGGTGAGTGAGCGACTGGGTGAATGAGCGAGTGATTGAGTGAATGAAAAGTGAGCGAATGAGAGTGAGTGGCTGGGTAAACGATTCAGTGAGATGAGTTGAGTGAACTCAAGTTCCAGGTGCATTTCATTTCGCCAGGGTGACAGCGCTAGAGACCAGGATACGTCTCATTTACTTGAGTGAGTGAGTGAATGAGCGAGCGAGCGAGTGAATGAGCGAGCGAGTGAGTGAATGAGCGAGCGGGCGAGTGAATGAGCGAGTGGGCGAGTGAGCGAACGAGTCAATGAGTGATTGTGTGAATGGGCCAGAATGTGCGTGAATGAGTGGTGGGAACTCTACGTTGCCTTGGCGGGGCCGAGTCTATCCACAAGACAACCGACCGTTACCGATTTTATCGACCCCCGGAGGGAGGGATGATGATTGGTCGATGACGATGGATTTGACCTCGCTCCAGCAACTGGCCGTGCGCGTGATGACGGCGGAGGTACGGCGTGTAAATGTATTTTAAAACATTTTAACTTATAATTTTATTTACTCATAAATGTTATTTTTTTTGTCACATTTCTGTTCAAGGGCCGCGTTTGTCGTCGAGCGGCAACGGCGGCGCGGTTTTTGTGCATTCCACGCCGCGAACGCCACCCGGGTGCTGTAGGGTGATGCAGGGTGTGTGTGTTAGTGTGCGTCTCAGGGTGATGCAGGGTGTGTGTGTGTTAGTGTGTGTCTCAGGGTGATGCAGGGTGTCTGTGTTAGTGTGTCTCAGGGTGATGCAGGGTGTGTGTGTTAGTGTGTGTCTCAGGGTGATGCAGGGTGTCTGTGTTAGTGTGTCTCAGGGTGATGCAGGGTGTGTGTGTTAGTGTGTGTCTCAGGGTGATGCAGGGTGTGTGTGTTAGTGTGTGTCTCAGGGTGATGCAGGGTGTGTGTGTTAGTGTGTGTCTCAGGGTGATGCAGGGTGTGTGTGTGTTAGTGTGTGTCTCAGGGTGATGCAGGGTGTGTGTTAGTGTGCGTCTCAGGGTCAAAGCCAACGCTGCGTTGGCTGGGCCATGTAGCCCGCATGCCCAGCCACCGCATGCCTAAACAGCTTCTGTTCGGCCGGATCGGGGGGGCTAAACGGACGCGGCACGGGCTAGAGAAGAGATGGAGTGATGTGGTACAGGAGGACGTGGAGCTGAGTGGACTTGCCGATGACTGGTACCAGCGGTGTCAAGATCGGCCTCTGTGGAGGAGGCTCGTGAAGGACGCTACTGGGCAGTTGGAGGCAGTCGCCCTCCAACAACAACGGAGGGCGGAGGAGCGATGCTCACAACAACGAGCGGAGCGCCGGGTGGCTAAAGCACAGCAAGTTGTCACAGTAGGGGGCACAGGTGGCACATCAGCAAGTCATCTCAGTCAGTCGACCCTTGGCATCTGGGTCTGCCCGTCACCTCGTGCCAGCGGGCGTTCGACACTTCACGTGGCCTCAAGGTGCACATGGCCTGGCACAAGCGTCGTGGTGACATCACCACCACTTAGTGGCGAATGGCGGTTGTTGTTGTGGGTCAGTGTGTGGGGAGCGGTGGTGTAGCAGTTAGCGCTACGCTGCGCGACGAACCTGGCGACTCGGGTTCGATTTCCGCTCACGGCCAACACCCAGTGACGATTATCTGAACAGGTCCTGGACCTCCCCTAGGTCGACTCAGCCTCAAATGAGTACCTGGTGCGATGTGTGAGCACCGCCACTGGGGAGAACCTGAAGACGGTCGCTCGTTGTTGCGATCGAAAACGTCGCGATCTGCTATTTTATTTCTACCCACGTGGACTTTACCGAAAGAATCAAAGAGCATCGATTCCTGCAGTCACGAAAGCTTCCAATCAAGAATGAACGTACACTTTATTATTGTATCCACGTCCCTTCCAGCACCGCACGGCCTTCTGGGAGTACGTCATCTCATCGACGCTAGTCAGCGCTCGAGACAAAGGCCCCCCCCCCCCCCCGGTTTCTTCGTTTCCAGCCAGGCCCCTTGAAGATTCACGTGCCCCCAACCTCCCCGCCCCCCAGAATACAAAGAGAGATATATTTAGATTTCCATGGAATCGCCTTTTTCGTAACGGGCACAAACGTGGCCACACAGAGCCCAGGACACTGCCGGGGCGGTGACAGAAAGCCCGGCTACACTGACCACACATTCCACTCGACGTGATTAACGACGGCTTAAGAGAGCACGCTTGTACGCACGTGCGCGCGCGCACACACACACACACTGACACACACACGCACACACACACACACTGGTGGTGGGGAGCGGTGGCGCAGCGGTTAGCGCGCGGCGCTACGAACCCGGTCGAGCCGAGTTCGATTCCCCGCCACCACCACCACCACCGGTGACGATTATCTGAACCGGCCTTGGGCCTCCCTAGGTCGACTCAACCTCAAATTAGTACCTGGTGCGGTGTGTAAACGTCGCCACTTGAGGTTGGGAGACAAAGGCGGCCCGGGCGTGGGTGCTGGCCACCCCCGCCCCTCGTGTGCCGTGCCGGCCTTCACAGGGTGCTGCAGCTCGCTAACAGCACTTGCCCTAACAGTCTGCTAAGGCTACACGGGGGGATCTGTGTCTTGTCTTTGCACGCACGCACGCGCACGCAGGGGTCACGTGCACGCAGGGGTCACGTGCACGCAGGGGTCACGCGCACGCAGGGGTCACGCGCACGCAGGGGTCACGCGCGCGCACGCAGGGGTCACGTGCACGCAGGGGTCACGCACGCGCACGCAGGGGTCACGTGCACGCAGGGTCACGCACACGTAGGGGTCACGTGCACGCAGGGGTCACGCACGCGCACGCAGGGTCACGTGCACGCAGGGGTCACGCGCACGCAGGGGTCACGCACGCGCACGCAGGGGTCACGTGCACGCAGGGGTCAAGCACGTGCACGTAGGGGTCACGTGCACGCAGGGGTCACGTGCACGCAGGGTCACGTGCACGCAGGGGTCACGCACGCGCACGCAGGGGTCACGTGCACGCAGGGGTCACGCACGTGCACGTAGGGGTCACGTGCACGCAGGGGTCACGCACGCGCACGCAGGGGTCACGTGCACGCAGGGGTCAAGCACGTGCACGTAGGGGTCACGTGCACGCAGGGGTCACGTGCACGCAGGGGTCACGCACGCGCACGCAGGGGTCACGTGCACGCAGGGGTCACGCACGTGCACGAAGGGGTCACGTGCACGCAGGGGTCACGTGCACGCAGGGGTCACGCACGCGCACGCAGGGGTCACGTGCACGCAGGGTCACGCACGCGCACGCAGGGTCACGTGCACACAGGGTCACGCGCACGCAGGGTCACGTGCACGCAGGGGTCACGTGCACGTAGGGGTCACGTGCACGCAGGGTCACGTGCACGCAGGGGTCACGCACGTGCACGTAGGGGTCACGTGCACGCAGGGGTCACGTGCACGCAGGGGTCACGCACGCGCACGCAGGGGTCACGTGCACGCAGGGGTCACGCGCACGCAGGGGTCACGCACGCGCACGCAGGGGTCACGCGCACGCAGGGGTCATGCGCACGCAGGGGTCACGTGCACGCAGGGGTCACGCACGCGCATGCAGGGGTCACGTGCACGCAGGGGTCACGCGCACGCACGTAGGGGTCACGCGTACACAGGGGTCACGCACGCGCACGCAGGGGTCACGTGCACACAGGGGTCACGCGCACCGCATGACGGGAAGCCACCGGTGCGTCGGACTCGTGACCCAGAGCGGCTGTGGTTCGACTCCCAGCGATGGGGGAAGATTTCCCCTCAATCCGTCCCCCGCGTCCCCCGCTGGCGCTCACCGCAATACCTGCGGTCGTAATGCAAAGAAAAACATAACTCTGATAATGTATGCACTGTCCTTGAAGTTGATTGGTCCACACCCGAGACAGCTTTCCTTAGAGCCTAGTCTCACATGGTGTTGGACCAGATGACGCCAAAAGGTGTTGTGGTCTATGCAAACATGACTCCTTGTAAAAATACAATAAAAAAGTGTCAGTTTTGTTGCCAGATAAAAGGGTAAAAAAACAATTACCATATTTTTCTACTGGCAAATGAGGTTCCAATGGTGCGTTTTTATTGTTGTATTTTTTCAGGAGCGACCTTGGCCGAAACGCAAACGACGGCTCTACGGAATGTGGCTTTAACATCATCATTATCATCAGCACGTGGACAGCCATAGCAGCCAGATACTCCAAATGCATGTTTCTAAATGATCGCTCAACAAAGTGTTCTTATCATCATTATCATCCAGTGGAAATTTACAGCAGCCAGATACTCCAAATGCATGTTTCTAAATGATCACTCAACAAAGTGTTCTTATCATCATCATCCAGTGGAAATTCACAGCAGCCAGATACTCCAAATGCATGTTTCTAAATGATCACTCAACAAAGTGGGCTTATCATCATTATCATCATCATCCAGTGGAAATTCACAGCAGCCAGATACTCCAAATGCATGTTTCTAAATGATCACTCAACAAAGTGTTCTTATCATCATCATCATCCAGTGGACATTCACGGCAGCCAGATACTCTCTCAACGCGTGATGTTGATTCTGGATGTGGAGGGAAAATCCGGAGGACCCCAGAGAAAATCCACGCGACTATGAGCAAGAGAGAAAGAGACGCAAACTCCAAATATACAGCAGCAGGCGTCGGGATCGAACCCACGACTTCCTGTGTACCAGGCGAGGTAGTTAACATCTCACCACCGTGAGATGAGAGACACGCAAACTCCAAATATACAGCAGACGTCAGGCTCGAACCCACGACCTCCTGCATACCAGGCGAGGTAGTTAACATCTCACCACCGTGATGAGATGAGAGAGAGACACGCAAACTCCAAATATACAGCAGGCGTCAGGCTCGAACCCACGACCCGTCCTCACTACCAGGCAAGTAGTAACATCTAGCCACCGTGATGATGAGAGAGAGACACGCAAACTCCAAATATACAGCAGAGGGGTCAGGCTCGAACCCANGACCCCAACCAGGCAGGTAGNTAACATCTAGCCACCGTGATGATGAGAGAGAGACACGCAAACCCAAATATACGCAGAGGGGTCAGGATCGAACCAGACCTCCTGACCCCAGGCGAGTAGTTAACACTAGCCACCGTGAGAGAGAGAGAGAGCAAGCAAACTCCAATATACAGCAGCAGGCGCAGGTTAGACCACGGCGGCCGGGAGGTGTTTCTCTTTGTGTCTTTGTGCTAGTCCACGCGGTGCGTGTCTTTGGGCGTCGATTTTGNGACGGGACTATACACGGGTGAAGCGAATGGACAACCTCGATCCACGTGGTGTAAACGCTGGTGGGCGTGTTCCCATTAGAGAGAGAGCGAGGCTCGACCCCGTGTGAGTCGCTCCACGTGGCTCTGTGTTTGAATAATGACTCTCGGTGTGAGGGTATGGGTTCTGTGTGAGTCTATGGGTTTCTGTGTGAGTCTATGGGTCTCAATGTGAGTCTATGGGTCTCTGTGTGAGTCTATGGGTCTCTGTGTGAGGCTATGGGTCTCTGTGTGAGTCTATGGATCTCTGTGTGAGTCTATGCTCGTGTGAGTCTATGGGTCCTGTGTGAGTCTATGGGTCTCTGTGTGAGTCTATGTGATCTCTGTGTGAGTCTATGGATCTCTGTGTGAGTCTATGTGTCTCTGTGTGAGTCTATGTGTCTCTGTGTGAGTCTGTGGTCTCAGTGTGAGTATATGGATCTCTGTGTGAGTCTATGGTTCTCTGTGTGAGTCTATGGATCTCTGTGTGAGTCTATGGTCTCTGTGCCAGTCTATGGGTCTCTGTGTGAGTCTATGGATCTCTGTGTGATTCTGTGTGAGTCTATGTTCTCTGCGTGAGTCTATGTGTCTCTGTGTGAGTCTGTGGGTCTCAGTGTGAGTATATGGATCTCTGTGTGAGTCTATGGTTTCTGTGTGAGTTATGTGTCTCTGTGTGAGTCTATGGTCTCTGTGTGAATGTATGGGTCTCAATGTGAGTCTATGATCTCTGTGTGAGTCTATGTCTCTGTGTGAGTCTATGGGTCTCTGTGTGAGTCTGTGGGTCTCTGTGTGAGTTTGGGTCTCAGTGTGAGTATATGGATCTCTGTGTGAGTCTATGGGTCTCCGTGTGAGTCTATGTGTCTCTGTCTGAGTCTATGGGTCTCTGTGTGAATGTATGGTCTCAATGTGAGTCTATGGATCTCTGTGTGAGTCTATGGGTCTCTGTGCGAGTCTATGGGTCTCAGTGTGAATATGGATCTCTGTGTGAGTCTATGGGTCTCCGTGTGAGTCTATGTGTCTCTGTCTGAGTCTATGGGTCTCTGTGTGAGTATGGGTCTCAATGTGAGTCTATGGATCTCTGTGTGAGTCTATGGGTCTCTGTGCGAGTCTATGGATCTCTGTGTGAGTTTATGGGTCTCTGTGTGAGTCTATGGGTCTCTGTGTGAGTCTATGGGTCTCTGTGTGGGTCTATGGGTCTCCATGTGAGTCTTTGGGTTTCTGTGAGTCTGTGGGTCGCAGTGTGAGTCTGTGGGTCTCTGTGAGTCTGTGGGTCGCAGTGTGAGTCTATGGGGCTCTGTGTGAGTCTGTGGGTCTCAGTGTGAGTATCTGGGTCTCTGTGCGGGTCTATGGTTCCACATCTCAGTTAATGGGTCTCTACGTGAGCGTACGTCCCCCGATTATGAGTCGATGGGTCTCTGTGTGAGTCTATGGGTCTCTGTGTGAGTCTATGGGTCTCTGTGTGAGTCTATGGGTCTCTGCGTGAGTCTATGGGTCTCTGTGTGAGTCTATGGGTCTCTGCGTGAGTCTATGGGTCTCTGCGTGAGTCTATGGGTCTCTGCGTGAGTCTATCGGTCTCTGCGTGAGTCTATGGGTCTCTGCGTGAGTCTATGGGTCTCTGTGTGAGTCTATGGTCTCTGCGTGAGTCTATGGGTCTCTGTGTGAGTCTATGGGTCTCTGCGTGAGTCTATGGGTCTCTGCGTGAGTCTATGGGTCTCTGTGTGAGTCTATGGGTCTCTGCGTGAGTCTATGGGTCTCTGCGTGAGTCTATGGGTCTCTGTGTGAGTCTATGGGTCTCTGTGTGAGTCTATGGTCTCTGCGTGAGTCTATGGGTCTCTGCGTGAGTCTATGGGTCTCTGTGTGAGTCTATGGGTCTCTGCGTGAGTCTATGGGTCTCTGCGTGAGTTTATGGGTTGCTCACTCTCTGAGCCAATGGGTCTCTGTATGGGTTTATGGGTCTCTACGTGAGTCTATGGGTCTCTGTGTGAGTTTATGGGTTGCTCACTCTCTGAGCCAATGGGTCTCTGTATGGGTCTATGGGTCTCTGCGTGAGTCTATGGGTCTCTGTGTGAGTCTATGGGTCTCTGCGTGAGTCTATGGGTCTCTGCGTGAGTCTATGGGTCTCTGTGTGAGTCTATGGGTCTCTGCGTGAGTCTATGGTCTCTGCGTGAGTCTATGCGTCTCTGCGTGAGTTTATGGGTTGCTCACTCTCTGAGCCAATGGGTCTCTGTATGGGTCTATGGGTCTCTACGTGAGTCTACGGACCTCTATGCGAGTCTATTGGTCTCTGTGAGTAATGTGCGTGTGACTGTTGTTCTCTATGGTGCGGGTGGGGAGGGGTGGGGGGAGGTGTAAGACCATCATCCAGCAGTGGAGCGATCGTGTCTGCCCATCACCGGACAACGGAGGGGTCACGTGTTCCGATGTTTGTTTCTTCTTCCCGTCAGCACCTTTTTAGGAGAAGAACTACAGCCTGAAGGCTTGAGGGGGGGGGACGGCACGTGAATCATCAAACCTCGCGAGGAGGAGGAGCGATGCCGAGAGTTCGCGCGCGCACTCCTCGCACGCTCTCACTCACCACGGCAAATTGTCTCCTTCACAATCTGTTTGTTTGTTTGCATTCGTGCGTGTGTGTGTCTGTTTATGCGCGTGTGTGTTTGGGTGTGTGTCTGTGTGTGTGTGTCTGTGTGTGTGTTTGGGTGTGTGTCTGTGTGCGTGTCTGCGTGTGTCTGTTTGTGACTGTGTGTGTCTGTGTGTGTGTGTCTGTGTGTGTGTCTGTTTGTGACTGTGTGTGTCTGTGTGTCTGTTTGTGACTGTGTGTGTCTGTGTGTTTTAGTGTGTGTTTCGGTGTGTGTCTGTGTGTGTGTTTGGGTGTCTGTGTCTGTGTGTGTGTGTCTGTGTGTGTGTTTGGGTGTGTGTCTGTGTGCGTGTCTGCGTGTGTCTGTTTGTGACTGTGTGTGTCTGTGTGTCTGTGTGTGTGTCTGTGTGTGTGTTTGGGTGTGTGTCTGTGTGCGTGTGTCTGTGTGTGTGTTTGGGTGTGTGTCTGTGTGTGTGTGTCTGTGTGTGTGTGTCTGTGTGTGTGTTTGGGTGTGTGTCTGTGTGCGTGTCTGCGTGTGTCTGTTTGTGACTGTGTGTGTCTGTGTGTGTGTCTGTGTGTGTGTGTCTGTGTGTGTGTCTATGTGTGTGTGTCTGTGTGCGTGTCTGCGTGTGTTTGTTTGTGACTGTGTGTGTGTTTATTTGGGGGAGCGGTAGTGTAGCGGTTAGCGCGCTGCGCTATGAACCTGGCGACCCGGGTTCGATTCCCGCTCACGGCCAACACCAGTGACGATTATCTGAACCGGGCCTCCCCTAGGTCGACTCAGCCTCAAATGAGTACCTGGTGCGGTGAGTAAACATCGCCACTGGGAGACAAAGGCGGTGGGGCGTGGTGCTGGCCACCACCCCTCGTGTGCCGTTCCGGCCTTCATAGGTGCTCGCTAACAGCACTTGCCCCTACAGTCTGTTAAGGCTACACGGGTATTTGTGGTTTATTTGGTCACGGTCACCACCAGTAAGGATCATCTCAACCGGTCCTGGGCCTCAAATGATACCTAGTGTGGTGTGTAAAATCATCGCCACTGGGAAACAAAGGCGGCGGGCGTGGCCTTGGCCACCACTCAACCTCGTGTGGCGTGCCGGCATTCTACGCTGCGCTCGCGAACAGCACTTGCCCCATCTTGTTGGTTCTTTCGGTAAAGTCACGCAGAAGGGAAATAATAAAATAATAAAAATAAACATAATAAAATAATTCTCACGACGTTTCGGCCACAACGCAAGCAGCCGTCCTCAGGAAAGACAGCGTCTGAATGAACACCACCAAGCTTGGCAGCGTATATTTAAGCTGGGCTAGAGGAGGAAGGACGCCTTGCAAAATGAATTTGCATATCAAGAGGAATTTAGCATATTTATGGAAAATGCAGATATGGTATTAGTCACTACTTGTGGAATGCGCACTTTCCCCAATGAGCCTGTTAAAATTTCGATTTAAAGCTTTCGTGATTCATCTTCTTGGTTCTTTCGGTAAAGTCACGTAGAAGGGAAATAATAAAATAATAAAAACTAATATATATTATTATTTTATTATGTTATTTTTTTATTTTATTATTTCCCTTCTACGTGACTTTACCGAAAGAACCAAGAAGAGCCTGTTAAAGGCTGTACAGGGAATATTTTTCTTTGTGTGCACACGTGGTGTGGTCACGTGGGGTGGTCACGTGGGGTGCACACGCGGTCGGCACTACGTGATGCAAACCCAGGACCACACCCAGTTCCACTCCCTCTGGTCACGGCGAAAATCTGAGCCAAATCCTGAACCAAATCCCCTCGGAGCTTGAGCTGCGTCTACATTCTGAGGTGCTACTCACTAACAGCACTTAGTCGACTAAACTATTGTCGTCTTAAATCTTGACCGAAAGCTTTCGTGACTGCAGGAATTCATATTCGTTGGGTCTTTCGGTGAAGTCACGTGGGTAGGTTCAAAGAAAACAAGAAGAAATAACAAACAAAACAAAACTACGACGTTTTGATCGCAACACAAAAGCTTCATCGGGAATGACGACCGCATGTGTTGCCATCGAAACGTCGTGGTTATTTTTTGTTATTTTCTTTGAATCTATCTAGGTGACTTTACCGAAAGAGCCAAAGAATATTGTTTTCTTTTCTAACCAGGTAAGGCGCCACTGAGCTACAGCGTGGCTCATTTTCTTTCGGAAGATATCACAGATGGATAGCTCAACGCAAACGTTTATAGCAGCCAAATACTCTCTGAATGCGTGATGTTGATTCTAAATGCGGAGAAAAAATTAACCCGTAAAAACAAAGTTTTTCACTATAAATCTTTATATGCGTGGCATCGGTTTTATTTTATTATTCATTTCTGTTTTTCTTGAGTAAGAGTTTCATTTTTATCACATTGATATTTTAAATTAAATATGAAAAAAAAATTCCTAAAAAGTGGAAAAAAATTTTCACGAAAATAAATTGTCACGCACAACGAGTCTGTGTGCAAAATGTCAGCTCGATTGGATCACGGGAAGTGGGTTAAAAACGACGAAAGATTTGCACGTCGTAAGCGCGCAAGCAAGCAAGTGAACTTAATATAAAGATTTAAAAAGTGTCACGTTGACAAAAGACAAATAGTTCACTGCTTTAGCCCACCGGTGTGTTGAAGAGTGAATCCACAACATTTACAATTTGAGCACGACGTTTCGCTGGTAATTGCATCCAGCATCATCGGGCAATTCGCCAGAATGGTGAGGCTCTGCTCTGTCTCCCGTTCTTATATAGAGCAGCAGCAGCAGCAGGGTGACGTCATCATTAACTCATTAACTCATCAGGTGCAACGATTTAAACGCGTGACGTTGATTCCAAATGCGGAGGTAAAAACCGAAGGACCGGAGAAGAATCCACGCGTCTACAGGGACAGAGAGACACGCAAACTCCAAATACACAGCAGCAGGCGTTGGGGTCGGGATCGAACCCACGACCTCCTGTAGACCAGGCGAGGGAGTTAACATCTCTTAACTAAACTTTATTTTTATTTTTCCAACGAAGTGGACATTTTTTTGGACATTTTTTTCGCGGCAGCTAAATACCCTTGAGCGCCCGTCTCACTTGCCCGATCGGCCAGCGTGGGTTACACTGGACCTTTGTCTTTGTACACGGCACCTGTGTCGCGTTCGTTTAAATGAAAGCAGCTTTTTTTGCAGCCAAACCAAACCTGCATTGTGTCAAAAGGGCCGTGGGCGTGTGAGTGTATGTGTGTGTATGTGAGTGTATGTAAGAGTGTGTGTGTGTAAGTGTGTGTGTGTGAGTGTATGAGTGTGTGTGAGTGTATGACTGTGTGAGTGTGTGAGTGTATGCGTGTGTGAGTGAGTGTGTGTGTGTGAGTGTGTGTGAGTGTATGTATGAGTGTGTGTGTAAGTGTGTGTGTGAGTGAGTGTATGTGTGTAAGTGTGTGAGTGTATGTGAGTGTATGTATGAGTGTGTGTGTGTAAGTGTGTGTGTGTAAGTGTATATGGGGAGCGGTAGTGTAGCGGTTAGCGCGCTGCACTATGAACCTGGCGACCCGGGTTCGATTCCCGCTCACGGCTAACACCAGTGACGATTATCTGAACCGGTCCTGGGCCTCCCCTAGGTCGACTCAGCCTTAAATGAGTACCTGGTGCGGTGTGTAAACATCGCCACTGGGGAGACAAAGGCGGTCGGGCGTGGTGCTGGCCACCCACCCCCTCGTTGTGTACCGTTCCGGCCTTCATAGGTGCTCGCTAACAGCACTTTCCCCGACAGTCTGTTAAGGCTATACGGGGGATCTTTGTCTTGTGCGTGTGTGCGTGTGGACAGGTTCTGCAGGATTGGAAGGATGCCCTGGTGGCCCCCCTCTTTTAAAAGGGCAACCGCACAGACTGTAACAACTGCAGGGGCATCTCACTCCTCAGTGTGCCGGGAAAGGTCCTGGCAAGGATTATTCAACATCGCCTTGCCAGGCACGCTGAGGAGAGGCTTGCGGAGCCCCAATGCGGATTCAGGAAAGGGCGGGCCTGCACAGATGCCATGTTTTCTGTCCGTCTGCTACAGCAGAGGTGTAGGGAATTCCAACAAGACCGTGCTTTCGGAGTCCCTGACCTTCTGCTCACGATAAGGACCTTCATGATGGTGAGCGGGCCCGGGGAAAGCTACATGCCATGAGTCGGAGCCATTCCCTGTTCACCTTGGGTGCGACAGGGATGTCCTCGGGCTCCCACATTATTTAACATCTATTTCTACCACGTAGTTCGTGAAGCCTTCAATAGCAGTACTGGAGGAATTTACATCTGTACAGATACAATGGGAGGCTGATTGATGGCCGGGTGCGGTCAAGGGATGGCTCCCTATTGCTCAACTACGTAATGTATGCCGATGATCTGGTAATTGCCGCTCACTCAGAGAAGGAGTTGGAGGCGCTGCTGCTGAACCTGGAGCTTGCCACTAAGAGGTGGGGCCTTCCCATCAGCCACACCAAAACTGAGCACCTGCCTGGGTATTTTGTACCATCGAACACTCCACCCCCACAACTCCCAATTGGTGATAGGGAAATTGTGGAGAGAGTGGAGAGTTTCCCATACCTGGGCAGTGTGCTCATGACCGGCTCCGGTTTGACAGCAGAGGTCTCACTCCGAATCAGTCGAGCGGAATTATCTTTTCATCGGTTGCGTAACGCTGTGCGGAAGCTACCTGGTCTGTCGCTCTGCACTCAGCTTTAGGTCTTCTCGGCCAGTCATTCCCTACCTTCTCTATGCTTGCGAAACGTGGACCCCTGTAATGGAGCATCTTCGCCAATTAGAAACATTTAGGCTGGCCTGCCTACGATCCATCCTGGGTTTAGCCAGGCTGGATTGTGTGAGGAGCTCACAAATCCTTGAAAGATATGGACAAAGTCCCATCGGTGAGCTCCGGCAGGCATGGCTGCGTCAGCCACCGCATGCCTAAACAGCTTTTGTTCTGCCAGATCGAGGGGGCTAAACGGGCACCACACGGTCGAGAGAAGAGATGGAGCTGATGCGGATCAGGATGATGTGGAGCTGAGTGGACTGGCCGATGACTGGTACCAGCGGTGTCAAGATCGGCCTCTGTGTAGGAGACTCGTGAAGGATGCTGCTACTGGGCAGTTGGAGGCAGTCGCCCTCCAGCAACAACAGAGGGCGGAGGAGCGACGCTCACAACAACGAGCGGAGTGCCGGGTGGTTAAAGCACATCAAGTTGGCACAATAGGGGGCACAGGTGGTGCATCAACCAGTCATCTCGGTCATCTCAGTCAGTCGACCCGTGGCACCTGGGTCTGCCCCGTGACCTCCTGCCAGCGGGCGTTCGACACTTCACGTGGCCTCAACGTGCACATGGCCTGGCACAAGCGTCGATGTGACGTCACTGCCACTTAATGGCGAATGGTGCTTGTTCTTGTGTGCGGAGCGGTGGTGCAGCGGTTAGCGCTACGCTGCGCTACGAACCCGGCGACCCGAGTTCGATTCCCGCTCACGGCCACCAACGCCAGTAACGATTATCTGAACCGGGCCTGGGCCTCCCCTAGGTCGACTCAGCTTCAAATGACCACCTGGTCACTCCGTGTAAACATCAACGGTGGCGAAGTGGGGGTGAGGCAAAGGAGGCTGGGCGTGGTGCTGGCCACACATCCCATCTCGTGAGTGGTCGTGCTGCGACTTGCCAACAGCACTTGCCCAATGGCGTGTGCTGGGGAGGCACGGGGAGCTTTGCCTTTGCCTTGTGAGCGACTTACTCAGAAGCAGAGGCCACCACGGGGCGAGTTCGCCAACCAGGCCGAACCCAACCCCCATCACTACCCCCATCACTATCATTACCCCATCACTTCCCCCATCACCACCCCATCACTACTCCCATCACTATCATTACCCCTATCACTACCCCCATCACCACCCATCACTACCCCATCACCACCCATCACTACCCCATCACCACCCCATCACCACCCCATCACTACCCCCATCACTATCACTACCCACATCACTATCACTACCCCATCACCACCCCCATCACACCCCATCACCACCCCAATCACTACCCCATCACCACCCCCATCACTACCCCCATCACTATCACTACCCCCATCACCACCCCCATCACTATCACTACCCCATCACCACCCCATCACCACCCCATCACCACCCCAACCCCCATCACCACCCCCATCACCATCACCACCCCCATCACTACCCCATCACTACCCCATCACTACCCCATCACCACCCCCATCACCGCCCCCATCACCACCCCCATCACCACCCCATCACCGCCATCACTACCCCCATCACCACCCCCAACATCACCATCACCACCCCCATCACTACCCCCATCACTACCCCATCACTATCACTACCCCCATCACTATCACTACCCCCATCACTATCACCATCACCACCCCATCACCGCCCCCATCACCACCCCCATCACCGCCCCATCACTACCCCATCACCATCACCACCCCCATCACTACCCCCATCACTATCACTACCCCCATCACTACCCCCATCACCACCCCCATCACTACCCCCATCACTATCACCATCACTACCCCCATCACTACCCCATCACTTTCACTACCCCCATCACTACCCCCATCGCTACCCCCATCACTACCCCCATCACCATCACTACCCCCATCACTACCCCATCACCATCACCACGCCCATCACCATCACTACCCCCATCACCACCCCATCACTATGACTACCCCCATCACTACCCCCATCACCGCCCCCATCACTACCCCCATCACCACCCCCATCACTACCCCATCATCACCCCCTCACTACCCCCATCACCACCCCCATCACTATCAGTACCCTCCTTGACCACTCCCGCCTGTCCTACACCACAACTTTCAACAGCCCCACTCTTTATCTCAACCACGATCATCGCATTCACAATGTTACGATTGTTGCTATATTTCCATACACATCTATATACACATCTATATATATACATCTATATACACATCTATATACACACATCTATATACACACACATCTATACACATCTATATATAGACACATCTATAGACATCTATATACACACACATCTATATACATCTATATATAGACACATCTATAGACATATATATACACACATCTATAGACATCTATATACACACACATCTATATACATCTATATATAGACACATCTATATACATCTATATATAGACACATCTTTATATACAAATATAAATCTATCCAAGACAAGGAACGACGGGCAGCCGGGTGCAACGTGAGCGACCTCCAGAATCCCAATCTTTTATTTATCGAGGAGAAATCCGAAGAGCTCTCAAGCTCTTGTTTGCTCTCTCTGACAGACGGCCTCCGAGAGGGGGGTGGGGGTGTGGGGGGGATGTGTGGGGGTGTGGGGGGGGATGTGGGGGGTGTGGGGGGGTGAGTCACGGACTCCGCGGAAGCGGACTCCGCAGAGCTACCTCTGAAGAGATCTCGGAGGAAGCTGCGACAGGCAAAGATAAAGTTCACCCTCCCAACCGTGTAGCCTCAACGGACTGTTGGGGCAAGTGCTGTTAGCGAGCAGCACCTATGAAGGCCGGCACGGCACACGAGGGGGTGGGTGGCCAGAACCACGCCCGGCCGCCTTTGTCTCCCTAGTGGCGGTTTACACATCGCACCAGGTACTCATTTGAGGCTGAGTCGGCCTAGGGGAGACCCAGGAACGGTTCAAATAATCGTCACTGGTGGTGTTGGCCGTGAGCGGGATACGAACCCGGGTCGCCAGGTTCATAGCGCACACACACAGGCACGCGCCTACACACACAGGCACACACACACACTCAGACACACACACACAGGCGCGCACACACACACAGGCGCGCACACACACACAGGCACACACACACAGGCACGCGCCTACACACACAGGCACACACACACACACAGGCACACACACACACGCACACACACACACAGGCACACACACACAGGCACGCGCCTACACCGCCCCATCTCTTTCATCCAAAATCTTCCGACCGCAGCCGAGGGGTGCAGACGCAGCAGCAGCGCGCACGCCCCGTGCCAACCAAATTCTTCTTTAATGGTTTTTTCATTCTCACTTCCCCCCTCCCTCCCCCCTCATCCCTCCCCCTCCTCCTCCTATCTCCTTCCTCCCTCCTCCCTCTCTCCCTCCTCCCCCTACTCCTCCTATCTCACTCCCTCCCTCCTCACTCCCACCTCCCTCCTCCTCCTATCTCCCTTCCCCTTCTCCTCCTCCCCCCTCCTCCTCCTCCCTTCCTCCTCCTACTCCTCCTCACTTCCTCCCTCCTCTTCCTTCCCTCCCTCCCTCCTCCCTCCTCCTCCCACCCATCATCCTCCTCCTACCGCCTCCTCCACCCCGTCAACTGATTTATGCGCAAACAGCCCCTGGCTCCCAGCCAGAGTCGGGGCCACGTAGAAGCCCCCCTCCTCCTCCCTTCCCCCCTCCCTCCTCCCTTCCCCCCCTCCTCCTCCTTCCCCCCTCCTCCTCCCTTCCTCCCCTTCTCCTCCCTCCTCCCTCCCCTCCTCCTCCCTCCCCCTCCTCCTCCCTCCCCCTCCTCCTCCCCCTCCTCCTCCCTTCCTCCCCTTCTCCTCCCTCCTCCTCCCCCTCCTCCTCCCCCCTCCTCCTCCCCCTCCTCCTCCTCCCCCTCCTCCTCCTCCCTTCCTCCCCCTCCTCCCTCCTCCCTCCCCCTCCTCCTCCCCCCTCCTCCTCCCTTCCTCCCCTCCTCCCTCTCCTCCTCCCTCCCCTCCTCCTCCCCCTCCTCCTCCCTTCCTCCCCTCCTCCTCCCTTCCTCCCCCTTCTCCTCCTCCTCCCTCCCCTCCTCCTCCTCCCTTCCTCCCCCTCCTCCTCCTCCCTCCCCCTCCTCCTCCCTCCCCCTCCTCCTCCCCCCTCCTCCTCCCTTCCTCCCCTCCTCCCTCCTCCCTCCCCTCCTCCTCCCCCTCCTCCCTTCCTCCCCCTCCTCCCTTCCTCTCCCTCCTCCCTCTCCTCCTCCCTCCCCCTCCTCCTCCCCCTCCTCCTCCCTTCCTCCCCTCCTCCCTTCCTCTCCCTCCTCCCTCTCCTCCTCCCTCCCCCTCCTCCTCCCTTCCTCTCCCTCCTCCCTCCTCCCTCCCCCTCCTTCTCCCCCTCCTCCTCCCTCCTCCTCCTCCCTACTCCTCCGTCTTCCGGCTACGATGTTGGAAACACCTGTGTGAGGTCCCCCCCAAGGCCCCCGTAAAAAAACCTGAGCAGTTTTTTTTTCTATTTGCTTTCTGTTCTTGCCGCTGCCGCCGCCGCTGCTGCTGCCGCTGCATGGAGTGAACCCAGAGATTTGTCGGCTGCCCCGAGGGCATCGCCATGCCCACAGCAAGCAGCCAGCCGAGTTCGCGTGACGGCGCACGGGTGTAATGAGAGATGAGTGGTGGGACACGGTGGGGCAGTGCTCTGGGGTGGTGGTCTCGGTTGCGAGTGGCGGTGTGTGTGGGTGTAATGAGGGATGAGTGGTGGGACACGGTGGGGCAGTGCTCTGGGTGGTGGTCTCGGTTGCGAGTGGCGGTGTATGTGGGTGTAATGAGGATGAGTGGTGGGACACGGTGGGGCAGTGCTCTGGGGTGGTGGTCTCGGTTGCGAGTGGCGGTGTGTGTGGGTGTAATGAGGATGAGTGGTGGGACACGGTGGGGCAGTGGTCTGGGGTGGTGGTCTCGGTTGCGAGTGGCTGTGTGTGGGTGTAATGAGGGATGAGTGGTGGGACACGGTGGGGCAGTGCTCTGGGGTGGTGGTCTCGGTTACGAGTGGCGATGTGTGTGGGTGTAATGAGGGATGAGTGGTGGGACACGGTGGGGCAGTGCTCTGGGGTGGTGGTCTCGGTTACGAGTGGCGATGTGTGTGGGTGTAATGAGGGATGAGTGGTGGGACACGGTGGGGCAGTGTTCTGGGGTGGTGGTCTCGGTTGCGAGTGGCGGTGTGTGGGTGTAATGAGGGATGAGTGGTGGGACACGGTGGGGCAGTGCTCTGGGGTGGTGGTCTCGGTTGCGAGTGGTGGTGTGTGTGGGTGTAATGAGGGATGAGTGGTGGGACACGGTGGGGCAGTGTTCTGGGGTGGTGGTCTCGGTTGCGAGTGGCGGTGTGTGTGGGTGTAATGAAAGATGAGTGGTGGGACACGGTGGGGCAGTGCTCTGGGGTGGTGGTCTCGGTTGCGAGTGGCGGTGTGTGTGGGTGTAATGAGGGATGAGTGGTGGGACACGGTGGGGCAGTGCTCTGGGGTGGTGGTCTCGGTTGCGAGTGGCGGTGTGTGGGTGTAATGAGGGATGAGTGGTGGGACACGGTGGGGCAGTGCTCTGGGGTGGTGGTCTCGGTTGCGAGTGGCTGTGTGTGTGGGTGTAATGAGGATGAGTGGTGGGACACGGTGGGGCAGTGCTCTGGGGTGGTGGTCTCGGTTGCGAGTGGCTGTGTGTGTGGGTGTAATGAGGGATGAGTGGTGGGACACGGTGGGGCAGTGCTCTGGGGTGGTCTCGGTTGCGAGTGGCGGTGTGTGGGTGTAATGAGGGATGAGTGGTGGGACACGGTGGGGCAGTGCTCTGGGTGGTGGTCTCGGTTGCGAGTGGCGGTGTGTGTAATGAGAGATGAGTGGTGGGACACGGTGGGCAGTGCTCTGGGGTGGTGGTCTCGGTTGCGAGTGGCGGTGTGTGTGGGTGTAATGAGGGATGAGTGGTGGGACACGGTGGGCAGTGCTCTGGGTGGTGGTCTCGGTTGCGAGTGGCGGTGTGTGTGGGTGTAATGAGGGATGAGTGGTGGGACACGGTGGGGCAGTGCTCTGGGGTGGTGGTCTCGGTTGCGAGTGGCGGTGTGTGGGTGTAATGAGGGATGAGTGGTGGGACACGGTGGGCAGTGCTCTGGGGTGGTGGTCTCGGTTGCGAGTGGCGGTGTGTGGGTGTAATGAGGGATGAGTGGTGGGACACGGTGGGGCAGTGCTCTGGGGTGGTGGTCTCGGTTCGAGTGGTGGTGTGTGGGTGTAATGAAAGATGAGTGGTGGGACACGGTGGGGCAGTGCTCTGGGGTGGTGGTCTCGGTTGCGAGTGGCGGTGTATGGGTGTAATGAGGGATGAGTGGTGGGACACGGTGGGGCAGTGCTCTGGGTGGTGGTCTCGGTTGCGAGTGGCGGTGTATGGGTGTAATGAGGATGAGTGGTGGGACACGGTGGGGCAGTGCTCTGTGGTGGTGGTCTCGGTTCGAGTGGCGGTGTATGGGTGTAATGAGGGATGAGTGGTGGGACACGGTGGGGCAGTGCTCTGGGGTGGTGGTCTCGGTTGCGAGTGGCGGTGTGTGTGGGTGTAATGAGGGATGAGTGGTGGGACACGGTGGGGCAGTGCTCTGGGGTGGTAGTCTCGGTTGCGAGTGGCGGTGTATGGGTGTAATGAGGGATGAGTGGTGGGACACGGTGGGGCAGTGCTCTGGGGTGGTGGTCTCGGTTGCGAGTGGTGGTGTGTGTGGGTGTAATGAGGGATGAGTGGTGGGACACGGTGGGGCAGTGCTCTGGGGTGGTGGTCTCGGTTGCGAGTGGCGGTGTATGGGTGTAATGAGGGATGAGTGGTGGGACACGGTGGGGCAGTGCTCTGGGGTGGTGGTCTCGGTTGCGAGTGGCGGTGTGTGTGGGTGTAATGAGGGATGAGTGGTGGGACACGGTGGGGCAGTGCTCTGGGGTGGTGGTCTCGGTTGCGAGTGGCGGTGTGTGTGGGTGTAATGAGGGATGAGTGGTGGGACACGGTGGGGCAGTGCTCTGGGGTGGTGGTCTCGGTTGCGAGTGGCGGTGTGTGTGGGTGTAATGAGGGATGAGTGGTGGGACACGGTGGGGCAGTGCTCTGGGGTGGTGGTCTCGGTTGCGAGTGGCTGTGTGTGTGGTGTAATGAGGGATGAGTGGTGGGACACGGTGGGGCAGTGCTCTGGGGTGGTGGTCTCGGTTGCGAGTGGCGGTGTGTGTGGGTGTAATGAGGGATGAGTGGTGGGACACGGTGGGCAGTGCTCTGGGGTGGTGGTCTCGGTTCGAGTGGTGGTGTGTGTGGGTGTAATGAGGGATGAGTGGTGGGACACGGTGGGGCAGTGCTCTGGGGTGGTGGTCTCGGTTGCGAGTGGCGGTGTATGGTGTAATGAGGGATGAGTGGTGGGACACGGTGGGGCAGTGCTCTGGGGTGGTGGTCTCGGTTGCGAGTGGCGGTGTGTGTGGGTGTAATGAGGGATGAGTGGTGGACACGGTGGGGCAGTGCTCTGGGGTGGTGGTCTCGGTTGCGAGTGGCGGTGTGTGGGTGTAATGAGGGATGAGTGGTGGGACACGGTGGGGCAGTGCTCTGGGGTGGTGGTCTCGGTTGAGAGTGGCGATGTGTGGGTGTAATGAGGGATGAGTGGTGGGACACGGTGGGGCAGTGTTCTGGGGTGGTGGTCTCGGTTGCGAGTGGCGGTGTGTGTGGGTGTAATGAGAGATGAGTGGTGGGACACGGTGGGGCAGTGTTCTGGGGTGGTGGTCTCGGTTGCGAGTGGCGGTGTGTGGGTGTAATGAGGGATGAGTGGTGGGACACGGTGGGGCAGTGTTCTGGGTGGTGGTCTCGGTTGCGAGTGGCGGTGTGTGTGGGTGTAATGAGGGATGAGTGGTGGGACACGGTGGGGCAGTGTTCTGGGGTGGTGGTCTCGGTTGCGAGTGGCGGTGTGTGGGTGTAATGAGGGATGAGTGGTGGGACACGGTGGGGCAGTCCTCTGGGTGGTGGTCTCGGTTGAGAGTGGCGGTGTGTGTGGGTGTAATGAGGGATGAGTGGTGGGACACGGTGGGGCAGTGTTCTGGGGTGGTGGTCTCGGTTGCGAGTGGCGGTGTGTGGGTGTAATGAGGGATGAGTGGTGGGACACGGTGGGGCAGTGTTCTGGGGTGGTGGTCTCGGTTGCGAGTGGCGGTGTGTGTGGGTGTAATGAGGGATGAGTGGTGGGACACGGTGGGCAGTCCTCTGGGTGGTGGTCTCGGTTGCGAGTGGCGGTGTGTGTGGGTGTAATGAGGGATGAGTGGTGGGACACGGTGGGGCAGTGCTCTGGGGTGGTGGTCTCGGTTGCGAGTGGCGGTGTGTGTGGGTGTAATGAGGGATGAGTGGTGGGACACTGTGGGGCAGTGCTCTGATTTGGTGGTCTCGGTTGAGAGTGGCGGTGTGTGGGTGTAATGAGGGATGAGTGGTGGGACACGGTGGGGCAGTCCTCTGGGGTGGTGGTCTCGGTTGCGAGTGGCGGTGTGTGTGGGTGTAATGAGGGATGAGTGGTGGGACACGGTGGGGCAGTGCTCTGGGGTGGTGGTCTCGGTTACGAGTGGCGATGTGTGTGGGTGTAATGAGGGATGAGTGGTGGGACACGGTGGGGCAGTGCTCTGGGGTGGTGGTCTCGGTAGCGAGTGGCGGTGTGTGTGGGTAAATCACAGTTCAGCAAACCCTTGCAGCGGCTTGCCATATTCATAGAGGCCTACCTCAGCAGTTTTTTTTCTCGCGGTGGTTGTTCCACCTGATGAAGGTTGCTTGCGTTGCGATCGAAACGTCGTTATTTGTTTCACTTTATCTTATTTCTACCCGCGTGACTTTACCGAAAGAACCAAAGAGTTAATCTATTTTTTTTATTTCGNTTTTGCGGCTGGGTCATCGAACAAAGACGGCGTAGTCGAGCTTCTGCGGCCGTCTGGAACGTTCCTCCTACCGAAAACTTGGAAGCCGCCGGAGTCAGTGGTACTGTGAAATCATCGTCCAGATCGAAAACTCATTTCGTTACAACGCTGTTTGCCCTCCGCACGCCCCTCCAATGAGTACGGTCGGCTACGCACGGCGCGAAAAAAGTTCAACGCACGGCGCATGCACATTGGGGTCGCTCCTGGGCCTCCCCTGGGTCGACTCGGCCTAAAGCGAGCGCCCGGCAGCGATGTGTGAAGATCGCTACTGAGTGATCGCTGGCCACCAAACCCTCTCGCGTGCCACGTGCCGGCCTTCGTGTGCAAGCGGCTGATCGCGAGCAGCCCTTGCCCCCCACAACGTGGAAGGCTACACGGGGGATCTTTGTCTGCGAGGAGTTTTCTGCAAGAACGTTGAGGCCACTTGGGGCAGCGCGGGACGACAATTTAGCACCGCTAGCAACTATTTAGTGTCCAGGTGGAGCCATCCGTTGTGGATTCATCTTCTTGGTTCTTTCGGTAAAGTCACGTAGAAGGAAGTAATAAAAATAATAATACTAGAACGGAAGTAATAAAATAATACTTCCCTTCTACGTGACTTTACCGAAAGAACCAAGAAGATGAATCCCTGCAGTCACGAGAGCTTTAAATCGTTGTGGGATCGTTAACAAGTCGCTCCGCTAGAGGAGTCCCGGTGCCGCGTGGAGGAGGTCTCGCGTCTCTCGTTTGTGGTTTTGTGGTTTTGTTTTTCGCTTTTGATGTTTGTTGTCGTTGGTGTTTGCCGTACGGGTTCAAATCTAGAATTGTTGTTAGCGGTTGTTTCCAGTTTGATGTGTGTGTTGTTTGTTTGCAGTTTGTTGTTTCATATTCTTAGGTTTTTTCGGTAAAGTCACGTAGGTAAAAACATTATCTCGGCATCTCTTGAGGAAGGCCAGCGTCTCGAGAAGCTGTGACTTCTTGTCTCGTTGTCTGTTAAAAACTCTAACAGATAAGTGGAATTCCTCCCCGTAGAGGGCATTAATTCTAGATTTAATTCTAGATTTCAAGCTTTCGTGACTGCAATGATTCATATTCTTATATGAATCATTGCAGTCACGAAAGCTTCAAATCTAGAATTAAGTTTGTTGGTTCTCATTTGTTTGTTATTTGTGGTTCTCATATTCGTTGGTTCTTTCGGTAAAGGCACGTAGAAGAAAAATATTAAAAAATAAAATAATTTATTTTATTTTATTATCAACATTTTTTTCTTTCTATGGACCTCAAAAACAAACCGCGAACTGCCGCTTGCGGTTCTGTTTTGAGTTCGACGCGTCCGCCTGCTGCCTGTGCGTCGCCTGCGGCTTGACGCGCGTTCGATCGCGGCGCGTCGCCGTTCGTTCGCGGCTTTGCCGTTCGTCCGCCGTCCGTGCGGTTTCCTCGCCGTCCGTGCGGTTTGTTCACAGTCCGTCCTCCGCTTGCACCAGAGGTCGCAACCGGGTATCCGATACCCGTACCCTACCCAATACCCGGCTACCGGGTACCCATTTGCGACCCTGGTGCGGCCGGGTACGGGTACGGGTAAGGAATCAAAACCCGTTTGCGACCTCTGGTTGGTGGGTGAGTAAGTGGGTGCGTGGGTGAGTGCAAGGGTGAGTGAGTGAGTTTGTGAGTGAGGTGAGTGAGTGGGTGAGTGAGTGGGTGAGTGGGTGAGTAGCTGAATTGGTGGGTGGGTGAGTGAGTGAGTGAGAGAGTTTGCGACCCTGGTGCGGCCGGGTACGGGTACGGGTAGGCCGTGAGTCACTGGTGAGTCACCGTTTGTCACTCATTTCGGGTAGGGTACGGGTAGGGAACGGGTACCCATTTGCGACCCTGGTGCGGCCGGGTACGGGTACGGGTAAGGAATCAAAACCCGTTTGCGACCTCTGGCTTGCACCCTCTGGGCACGGCCGTCGGTAGCTGGCCGTCGCTCAAAGACGGCGGCGGCGGCACCATCGGCGTCTGGGCCTCCAGCCACAACGAGCGGGGGGGGGGGGCCGCGCCGTGTCGGTGCGGCCACATTAACCCCTCTACTCCGCCCAGAACGGTAAGAAACAAAAAAACCGTCGGTGACCGGGAAGCATTCCTCTTACTGGGGGCCTTGTGAGAGGGCGGCCGCGTCTCCTGCTGCTGCTGCTGCTGCTGCCGCTTTTACTGGGTGGAGTGGGTGGGTGAGTGGGTGAGAGAGTGGGTAGGTGGGTGGGTGAGTGGCGAGTGTGTAGGTGGGTGGGTGAGTGGGTGAGCGAGTGGGTAGGTGGGTGGGTGGTGGTGAGTGGACGAGTGGGTAGGTGGGTGAGTGGGTGAGTGAGNGGCGAGTGGGTAGGTGGGTGGGTGGGTAGCGAGTGGGTAGGTGGGTGGTGTGGTGGGTGAGTGGCAGTGTGAGTGGGTGGAGGGTAGGTGGGTGGGCGAGTGGGTGGTGGGTGAGTGGGTGGGTGAGTGGCGANTGGGTAGGTGGGTGGTGTGGGTGGGTGAGTGGCGAGTGGTAGGTGGGTCGGAGTGGGTGGGTGGGTGAGTGAGTGAGTGAGTGGGAGTGGGTAGGTGGGTNGAGTGGGTGGGTGAGGGCGAGTGGGTAGGTGGTGGGTGGTGGGTGAGGGCGAGTGGGTGTGGGTGGTGTGGGTGGGTGAGTGGCGAGTGGGTAGGTGGGTGGGTGGGTGGTGGGTGAGTGAGTGAGTGAGNGGCGAGTGGGTNGGTGGGTGANTGGGTGGGTGGGTTAGGAGTGGGTAGGTGGGTGGTGTGGGTGGGTGAGCGAGTGTGTAGGTGGGTGGTANTGGGTGAGTGGCGAGTGGGTAGGTGGGTGGGTGAGGGTGAGCGAGTGAGGGAGGTGGTGAGGGATGAGGGCGAGTGGTAAGGTGGGTGGAGTGGATGAGTGGGCAGTGGGTGGGTGACAAGGAGTTTTATGATCCTCCCCCCACACCCTAAAGCCCCCCCCCCCACACCCCCCAACACCGCTTGCACAACACGCGCTCATCAGTGGGCCCATCACCGACCACCANCACACCGCCATTAAACTAAAAGTGGAGGAAAATTTCGGAGGAGCCGGGGAGAGAGAGACACGCAAAGCAAATATACAGCAGAGAGCAGGCTACAGGGTCGGGACCGAACCCACGACCTCCTGCATACCAGGCAGGGAGTTAACACTCATAGCGCCGTGATGATGATGATGATGAGAGAGACACGCAAACTCTAAATATACAAGCTGTCAGGGTGGGGATCGAACCCGCGACCTCCTGCATACCAGGCGAGGAGTTAACATCTCATAGCCGCCGTGATGATGATGAGAGAGACACGCAAACTCTAAATATACAGCAGCTGTCAGGGTGGGATCGAACCCGCGACCTCCTGCATACCAGGCGAGGGAGTTAACATCTCCTAGCCGCCGTGATGATGATGAGAGAGAGACACGCAAACTCTAAATATACAGCTGTCGTCAGGGTCGGGATCGAACCACGACCTCCTGCATACCAGGCGAGGGAGTTAACATCTCCTAGCCGCCGTGATGATGATGATGAGAGAGACACGCAAACTCTAAATATACAACAGATCATATTGACTTAAAGCCGTGACTGCATTAATTCTATTCTTGGGTCTTTCGTAAAGTCACGTGATAGGTTCAAATTAACAAAAAATTACGACTGGTTTCACCGCTTGTATCGATCGAAACGTCGTAGTTTTTTTTGTTATTTTCTTTGAGCCACCGCGACTTTACCAAAAAAGACCCAAAGAATATACAACAGCATTGGAACCTCATTTGCCAGTAAAAAAATATCATAATTGGTTACCCTTCTATCTGGCAACAAAACTGACACCTTTTTTATTATTATACAACAGCTGTCAGGATGGGGATCAAACCCACGACCGGCTGCACACCAGGCGAGATAGTTAACATCTCTTAGCCACCGTGATGATGAAGAGAGAGAGAGACACGCAAACTCCAAATAAACAGCAGCAGGCATCGTCGGTCTCGAGCACATGATTCCCAGAATGGCAAGCGAGCGCGGGAACGTGGAGTGAAGGAGGTGACGGCGAGAGAGAGAGAGCGAGCGAGCGAGAGTTTGAGGTCTCCACATCATCATCATCATCATCCTTTGATTTCAAGCTTTCGTGACTGCTGCAGGGATTCATCTTCTTGGTTCTTTCGGTAAAGTCACCACGTAGAATGGAAATAATAAAATGATAAAAATAAAACGTAATAAAATAATAGTTGAGAATTATAAATAATAAAATAATAAAAATACAACGTAATAGAATTATAGTGAGAATTATAAATAATAAAATAATAAAAATAAAACATTATTAAATAATAGTGTAAATAATAAAATAATAAAAATAAAACATCATAAATAATAGTGAGAATTATTTTTTATGTTTTATTTTTATTATTTTTTAATTTCCATTCTACGCGACTTTACCGAAAGAACCAAGAAGAAAAAAATGAAGAACATCATCATCATCCTCTTCGTCATCGTCATCGTCGGGGGTGATTCATGCAACGCACACTCATCCCCGTCTCGACTCACTAGCTCGTCTCCGCGCTCTCAACTGGCTCCCCATCGCCAGTAGGGTCGCATACAAGACCGCCTGCCTCTGCCACAATGCCTTCATATCCGCCTGCCCGCCGTACCTCTCTTCATTATTTACGACTTGCAGCTCCGCACACGGCAGATGCCTGCGCAGCGCGACTCACGACCTCCTCTTGATACCAAGATCCAGGATGATCATCGTGTCTACGCACCGCTTCTCGGTGGCAGCCCCAACAGTCTGGAACGATATCATCCCTCTGCAATTCGCAGCATCACCTCAATCGCCTCCTTCAAGAGGCACTTAAAACTCACCTCTACAACCACGTGCTTTTGAGCGACTCTGAGCTTGGCTCCGCGCCTCTGAGTTGCGGCCACTACGTCTGCAAATTTGCGTGCATTACAAATTGAATTATTATTATTAAGCGAGCCAGAGCTTCTCCCACCGGACGCCGCTGTGCGTGGGTCGCCGCTACGAATCACTTTAGTGGCCATCGCCAAATTCGTCGATGAGCGATGGCTGCCCACGTGGCCGCGGTTAGCATCGACCGTGACCCTCACCACCCCAGCCGTGACGCGCGTCTTCGCAGGGAACGCGAGCCGAGTCTCGAGTGCTCAAGACTCGGTCCACAGGAGGGTCCTGCCCAAAGTGAATTTCGCGAGGGGGTGGAGATGTTTGCTGCTCATAATCAACGTTTTTGGGTTTAGATCGCGTTATTTATAAATGTGTCGTAACTCTCCACCACCCGACACGGCCAATCAGTAAAAAAGTGTCACGTTGACAAAAGACAATTAGTTCACTGCTTTAGCCCACCGGTGTGTTGAAGCGAATTGCCCGATGATGCTGGATGCAATTGCCAGCGAAACGTCGTACTACTCAAATTGTAATTGTTGTGGTTTCACGCTTCAACACACCGGTGGGCTAAAGCAGTGAACTATTTTGTCTTTTGTCAACGTGACACTTTTTTACTGATTGGCCGTGTCGGGTGGTGGAGGGTTACGACACATTTATAAATAACGCGATCTAAACCCAAAAACGTTGATTATGAATAATATTGGTCGCGAAAGCCTACGTGTTAAACTGATGTTTGCTGCTGCTGCTGCCGCTGCTGCGATAGAGACGGGATATTTGCTTGCGCCGAAGATGGATGCCAAAGAGCGTGGCGGGCGTCGGAGGAAGAGGTCCGAGTTGAACGCGCAAGATTTCCAACATCGTCCACGATGCAAAGTTGCACAGAGGAGGGAGAGATCGTGATGCAGGCAGTGATGTGAACCGACACCATTGGAACGCCCAGTTTGACAACGACTGCAGGGACATTCAAAGTGCGTAAATGTGTGTGTCGTTAAACCCGCCACCACCGACACAGCCAATTAGTGAACAGAACGCTGCCAATTCGTTTAGTGTTCAGCACTAGTGTGTAGTGTAGTGTGTAGTAGTGTATAGTGTTGTGTATAGTGTAGTGTAGTGTGGCCAATTCGTTTACTGGTTAGCACACGCCGGTGTGTTGGGGCGTAAACCCACCGACACTACAGATGTACCGTGGCGTTTCGCTTGTCACGACACTATACACTACACTACGCTATACACTACACTATACACTACACTATACACTACACTATACACTACACTATACACTACACCACTATACACTACACTATATACTACACTATAAACTACACTATACACTACACTCTACACTACACTATACACTACACTCTACACTACACTATACACTACACTATACACTACACTATACACTACACTATACACTACACGAAACTCTACCTACACTATACATACTATACACTACGATACACAACACTACAAGACTACTGTACACTACTATACACTACACTACAATAGACTACAATACACTACTATACACTACACTACTATAAACTACACTACTATACACTACACACTACTATACACTACACTACTATACACTACTATACACTACACTACTACACCTCACTATGTACACTACACTACTGTCCACTACTATACACTACACTATACACTACACTATACACTACACTACTATACACTACTTTACACTACAATACATTACACCACTGTACACTACACTACACTACTGTAACTACTGACACTACACGTACACTACACGCTACACTACACTATTATGATGTGGCCCTACTTGAGTGTGGTGGTGTGTGGTGGTGTGAGGGGGAGCGGTGGTGTAGTGGTTAGCGCACTGCGCTATGAACCTGGCGACCCAGGTTCGATTCCCGCTCACGGCCAACACCCGTGACGATTATCTGAACCGGTCCCGGGCTCCCCTAGGTCGACTCAGCCTCAAATGAGTACCCGGTGCGGTGTGCAAACATCGCCACTGGGGAGACAAAGGCGGCCGGGCGTGGTGTTGGCCACCCACCCCTCGTGTGCCGTTCCGGCCTCCATAGCTCCTCGCTAACAGCACTTGCCCTACAGTCTGTTAAGGCTACACGGGGATCTTTGTTTTTTGGTGTGTGTGAGCGGTGGTGTGACCGGTCCCCTTTCGTTTGCCCAGCTGTGTTGGCCGGAGAGAGAGATGGGAGTCGCGAGTCACCCCGCCTGCTACTATTAGAGCGAGTTTTTGGCTTTCGCGTTCCGCCCGGCGCGTTCCCAATCTCGGCACGGACCGCGAGATTCTCCGAGCGCGGCCAGACCCGTGGCACCAGCGGCGGCCGTTCCAGCAGCGGGAGTGGACCCGGCAAAATAGTGCGGCCAGATCGTCATCAGCAGCATCAGCAGCAGCATCAGCAGCATCATCATCAGCAGCATCAGCAGCATCAGCAGCAGCAGCATCAGCAGCATCATCATCAGCAGCATCATCAGCAACATCATCAGCAGCAGCATCATCATCAATATTATTATTCATTTGGGGGGTGGGGCGAGAGGCGGTCTGTGTGCGTGTGGGGGGGGGGGTGAATGGGTGGGGGGCAGGGGGGGTGAAGGGGATTGGGGGTGGGGGCAGGGGGGGTGAAGATGGTGGGGGGCAGGGGGTGAAAGGGATTGGGGGTGGGGGGGGGCAGGGGGTGAAGGTGGATTGGGGGTGGGGGGCAGGGGGGTGAAGGGGGATTGGGGTGGGGGGGCAGGGGGGTGAAGGGGATTGGGGTGGGGGGCAGGGGGGTGAAGGGGGTGGGGGTGGGGGGGCGGGGGGGGGTGAAGGGGATTGGGGGTGGGGGCAGGGGTGGTGAAGGTGGTGGGGGGGCAGGGGGTGAAGGGAGTTTGGGGTGGGGGGGGAGGGGAGTGAAGGG
>WFAB01002029.1:0-64009 GCA_018977245.1 Lethenteron camtschaticum
CTATGTGTGTATGCTGTGTGTATGCTGTGTGTGTATGCTGTGTGTGTATGCCGTGTGTGTATGCTGTGTGTGTATGCTATATGTGTATGCTATGTGTGTATGCTATGTGTGTATGCTATGTGTNTATGCTATGTGTGTGTGTGCTATGTGTGTGTGTGGATGTGTGTATGCTGTGTGTATGCTATGTGTGTGTATGCTGTGTGCTGTGTATGCTGTGTGTGTGATATGTGTGTATGCTATGTGTGTGTGCTGTGTGTGTATGCTATGTGTATATGCTATGTGTGTGTGTGCTATGTGTGTGTGTGCTATGTGTGTGTGTGCTATGTGTGTGTGCATGCTATGTGTGTATGCNGTGTGTGTGTATGATATGTGTGTGTGTGTGCTGTGTGTGTATGCTGTGTGTATGTGTGTATGCTGTGTGNATGCTGTGTGTGTATGCTANGTGTGTGTATGCTATGTATGCTATGTGTGTATGCTATGTGTATGTGCATGCTATGTGTGTATGCTATGTGTGTGTGCATGCTATGTGTGTGTATGCTATGTTTGTGTGTGCTGTGTGTGTGTGTGTGCTGTGTGCGCTGTTCTCACCGCAAGGCATGGGAGGGAGGAGCAGACTCTGCTGGAGCCGCAGCACGCGGGGTTACAGCGAACCTCACTGCTCAGCCTGCAGCACCACACACAGCGCCGCACACGCCGGCTCACTCACCACTCGCCCACTCACCCACTCACTCGCTCACCCACTCACTCACCCACTCGCCCATACACTTACTCACTCACCCACTCACCCACTCGACCATACACCCACTCACCCACCACTCGCCATACACCCACTCCGTCACCCACGCACTCACTCACTCACTCGCCAATACACCCACTCACCCACTCGCCATACACCCACTCACCCACCCACTCGCCCATACACCCACTNACTCACCATACACGCACTCACTCACCCACTCGCCCATACACCCACTNACCCACCCACTCGCCCATACACCCACTCACTCACCCACCCACTCGCCCATACACCCACTCACTTACCCACTCGCCCATACACTCACTCACTCACCCCCTCGCCCATACACTCACTCACCCACTCATTCACCCACTCATTCACCACTCACTCGCCCATACACTCGCCCATACACTCGCCCACTCACTCACCCACCCACTCGCCCATACAAATGCTACGGCCCCGCACGTTCAAGGGCCCGCGCTAAATGCTTTCAAGCTATCAATTCCGGTTCAGTGATTCTGCACTTGCTCTATTACTATAGTACTATACCGCCTTCAACTTTACGAATATTTACGTTTTTTTATTATTTAGAGCCCCTTTATAACAACATGTTCTACAGGCACTGCATACAAAGACAAAGATCCCCCGTATAGCCTTAACAGACTGTAGGGGCAAGTGCGAGCACCTATGAAGGCCAGAACGGTACACTGGCCAGCACCACGCCGACCGCCTTTGTCTCCCCAGTCGATGTACACACCGCACCAGGTACTCATTTAAGGCCGAGACCTCCACCTTCAGAATCGTCTGGTGTTGGCCAGCGAATCGAACTCGTGCAGCTAGCGCAGCGCGTAACCGCACACCACCGCATACACCGCCTCCACACACCACACGACCACGCACACACCGCACACATCCACGCATACACACACATACGTCACCGCAACATCATACACCAGCGTCACACACATACACACGCGCGCACACATCCTCCCCCAACCCTCTCCTCACCGAGTCTCGCGATGAGACACTTGTAGGTGGGATCCACCAGCCCATCTTGTGTTGGCAGCGACGAGCTGAACGTTGGCGCCGTGAGTCAACGGAAGGCTCGGCGAGGCTGCGCATCACGCTGCTCCTCCGTCTCGCGAGGTTGTCCTCAACGTCGCGTTCTGCCGTTGCGGGGAGCAGAGCGGCAGAGAAGACTGTGGGGGGAGAGGTGTGTCACTGGGAGCCACAGGTGACTGTTGGCTCCGACGAGCCAAAGGATGGCTCTGTGAACCTTAGAATGACTCTGTTCATCTGTGTGGCTCTGTGAGCCTTAGGGTGGCTCTAAGTCTCTAAAGGGCTCTGTGAGCCATAGGATGACTGTTCCTCTGTGTGGCTCTGTGAGCCATAGGATGACTGTTCCTCTGTGTGGCTCTGTGAGCCCTATGGTGGCTGTGTTCCTCTGTGTGGCTCTGTGAGCCATAGGATGACTCTGTTCCTCTGTGTGGCTCTGTGAGCCCTATGGTGGCTCTGTTCCTCTGTGTGGCTCTGTGAGCCTTAGAATGACTCTGTTCCTCTGTGTGGCNTTGTGAGCCCCATGATGGCTCTGTTCCTCTGTGTGGCTCTGTGAGCCATAGGATGACTCTGTTCCTCTGTGTGGCTCTGTGAACCCCATGGTGACTCTGTTCCTCTGTGTGGCTCTGTGAGCCATAGGATGACTCTATTCATCTGCGTGGCTCTGTGAGCCCTATGATGTCTCTGTCCCTCTGTGTGGCTCTGTGAGCCCTATGATGACTCTGTTCCTCTGCGTGGCTGTTGTGAGCCCTCGGATCGATCTGTGCCTGTGTGGCTCTACGTGCCCTAGGATGGCTCTGTGCGAGCCAGATCCGTGCCCCCACCCCATCCGTGNCCCCCACCCCCAATCCGTGCCCCCCACCCCAATCCGTTGCCCCCCCCCTTACCGCGCTGCGGAGTGACTCCATCTCCACCTCCAGAGTCTGGAACTGTTGCCGCAGGTGGTGAGCCTGGCTCTTAGCGGCCGACAGCTCCCCGTGGGAGTGCACCGCCGATGCCTCGGCAGCCTCCAGCTGATGTGGGGGGGGCAGGGGGCAGGGGGGGCAGGGGGGAGGGAATGGGGGAGACACACGAGGGGAGGGGGTGGTAAGATTGGGGACAAAGTGGAGACACGGTGGGGGCACAGAGACATGAACGAGATATGAGTGCAGAGATGGTGATGGTGGTGCTGATGATGTTGGTGGTGGTGGTGGTGATGTTGGTGGTGGTGTTCGTGTTGTTCCTGGTGGTGTTGTTGCTGGTGTTGGTGGTGGTGTTGTTCATGATAATTGTTGTTGGTGGTGTGGTGGTGTTGGTGGTGTGTTCATGATAATGTTGTTGGTGTTGTTGTTTGTGGTGTTGTTGTTGTTGGTGGTGGTGGTGGTGGTGTTACTGGTGTTGGTGTGGTGGTGATGGTCATGATGATGTTGTTGGTGTTAGTGGCGGTGTTGGTGTTGCTGGTGGTGCTGTTGTTGCTTGTGTTGTTGTTGTTGTTGTTGGTGTTGTTCCTGGTGTTGCTAGTGGTGGTGTTCATGAAAATGTTGTTGGTGTTGTTACTGCTGGTGTTGTTGGTGGTGGTGGTGGAAATGTTGTGAGTGTTGTTGGTGTTGTTAATGATAGTGTTGTTGATGGTGTTGATGTTGTTGTTGTTGCTGCTCGTGTTGTTGTTGTTAGTGGCGGTGTTGTTGTTGTTGGTGATGTTGTTGTTGTTAGTTGTGTTGTTGTTGCTGCTCGTGTTGTTGGTGTTGTTGTTAGTGGTGTTGTTGTTGGTGGTGGACGTGTTGTGAGTGTTGTTGGTGTTATTAATGATAGTGTTGTTGATGTTGTTGTTGTTGTTGCTGCTCGTGTTGTTGTTGTTGGTGAGCCGCGCCATACCTTGCTGTGCAGCATGCACTCGGCCTCGTGGCGGTTGTTGTGGATCATGGTCTCGTACTGTGCCCGGATCTCGCTGATGATACCGGCCGTGTCGGCCCCGGGGAGTTGTCCATCTCCACCTTGGTGGTGGAGCTGCTGTAGTCCATGCGGAGCGACTCCATCTCCTGCGGACGTCACCACCACCATGCACAGCACCGCCGGCGACAGCAAAAAGCTGGGATTATTTCACCTCCACCACTACCACCACCACGACCACCACCCCCCGTGTCTCTCTCTCTCTCCCCCCCGTGACTCTCTCTCTCACTCACCCCCGTGTCTCTCTCTCTCACCCCCGTGACTCTCTCACCGTGTTCAAGAAGTATCTCAGAAATCTAAATCTGTATTCATACTGGAGGAATCCGATGAGCTATGAAGCTCTTTTTTCACAGATGTCCAGCAGTCTCGCCCACGTGGCCAAGTGTCTGTCTCTGTGTTTTTCTCCCCGAGTTTCTCCCCGTGTCCCAATGTCTCCCCCGCCGTGTCCCCGTGTCTCTCTCACCCATGCCAATTGTCTCTCTCCCCAAGTGTCCTTCCCCATGTGTCTTCCCCCCCCGTGCCCCAAGACTCCTCTCCCCATATCCCCCACCCCGAATTCCCTCCCCTGTGTNCCCCCCCCCCGTGTCCCCCCCCCGTGTCCCCCATGTTAGCACCCCCCCATTAACACCCATGCCTCCCTCCCCCGTGTCCCCCCTCCGTGTCTCCCTCCCCGTGTNCCCCCCCGTGTCTCCCCCCCCGTGTCTCCCCCCCCCGTGTCTCCCCCCCTTGTCTCCCCCCCGTGTCTCCCCCCCCGTGTCTCCCCCCCCCGTGTACCCCCCCATGTCTCCCCGTCCCTCCAACACCCATGCCTCCCCCCCGTGTCCCCCCCCCCGTGTACCCCCCGTGTNCCCCCCCCTCCAACACCCATGCCTCCCTCCCCGTGTCCCCCCTCCCCCGTGTCCCCCCCGTGTCCCTCCTCCCCCGTGCCCCCCCACCCCACCCCGCGGTGATGGTCCTTGAGCGTGTGGATCTCTCCCTGCAGCACGTTCTGCTCGCACGCCAGCTGATTGCGGCACGCGCAGTACTCGGCCGACAGGCGGCGCAGCTCGTGAGCGTCCGCCTCCACCGTCTCGCGCAGCGCAGACTCCGCCTCCCACCTGGAGGGCGGGGGCAGCGGGGGGCAGGGGGGCAGGAGGGAGGGCAGCGCAGAGGAGGGCATGGGTGAGTATTGAGGTGAGTGCATGTGAATGTCAGGGGATTTACGGGTGAGTGTCCGTGTGAGTGTGCAGGTAAGAGCACAGGTGAGGGCACAGGTGAGTGGACGGGTGAGTGGGTGAGTGAGTAGGTGAATGAGTAGGTGAGTGGGTGAATAGGTGAGTGAATGGGTGAGTGAGTAGGTGGGTGAGTGGGTGAATGAGTGAGTGGGTGAGTGAGTAGGTGGGTGAGTGGGTGGGTGGGTGAGTGGGTGGGTGAGCGAGTGGATGAACGAGTTGGTGAATAGGTGAGTGGGTGGATGGGTGCGTGAATAGGTGAGTGGGTGAGCGAGTGGGTGAATAGGTGAGTGGGTGAGCGAGTGGGTGAATAGGTGAGTGGGTGGGTGCGTGAGTAGGTGAGTGGGTGAGTGGGTGAGTAGATGAGTGGTGAGCGAGTGGGTGAGTGAGTGGGTGAGCGAGTGGGTGAATAGGTGAGTGGGTGAGCGAGTGAGTGAATAGGTGAGTGGGTGGATGGGAGCGTGAATAGGTGAGTGGGTGTTTGGTGAGTAGGCGAGTGGGTGAGCGAGTGGGTGAATGGGTGGGTGCGTGAGTAGGTGAGTGGGTGAGCGAGTAGTGAGTGGGTGAGCGAGTGGGTGAGCGAGTGGGTGAGTAGGTGAGTGGGTGAGCGAGTGGGTGAGCGAGTAGGTGAGTAGGTGAGTGGGTGAGCGAGTGGGTGAGTAGGTGAGTGGGTGAGCGAGTAGGTGAGTAGGTGAGTGGTGAGCGAGTGGGTGAGCGAGTAGGTGGATGAGTAGGTGAGGCTCGCGCACTTTATGCGGAAGTCCTCGACGCGAGTCTCGCGTTGTCGATCTCCAGCACGAGGCGCGTGTTCTCCAGCGTGGCCACCTCCACCTGGGGTCAGGGGGCGGGGGCGGGGGACAGGTGTGGTGAGTGACGTCAGCTGAGGTGTCCGAAACGTCGTTATTTATTTTAGTTTATACCCACGTGACTTTACCGAAAGAACCAAAGAGTTTGCTGCTGCTACTGCTGCTACTGGGCAGTTGGAGGCAGTCGCCCTCCAGCAACAACGGAGGGCGACTGCCTCATTTGAGGCTGAGTCGACCTAGGGGAGACCCCCACGCTCACCTCACCCACCACGTAACCTCACCTGTCTGACCCGCACCACCAAACGCTCCCCTCACCTATCCCACAACCCCACTCACCACCCTACCCTCACCTGCCTCACCACCACACTCACCACCCTACCCTCACCTGCCTCACCACCACACTCACCACCCCTACCCTCACCTGCCCACCACCACACTCACCACCCCTACCCTCACCTGCCCACCACCACACTCACCACCCTACCCTCACCTGCCCACCACCACACTCACCACCCCTACCCCACCTGCCCCACCACACTCACCACCCTACCCTCACCTGCCTCACCACCACACTCACTACCCTACCCTCACCTGCCCACCACCACACTCACTACCCTACCCTCACCTGCCCCACCACCACACTCACCACCCCTACCCTCACCTGCCCCACCACACTCACCACCCCTACCCTCACCTGCCTCACTACCACANTCACCACCCCTACCCTCACCTGCCCCACCACCACACTCACCACCCCTACCCTCACCTGTCTCACCACCACACTCACCACCCTACCCTCACCTGCCTCACCACCACACTCACCACCCCTCCCTCACCTGCCCACCACCACACTCACCACCCTACCCTCACCTGCCCCACCACCACACTCACCANCCCTACCCTCACCTGCCTCACCACCACACTCACCACCCCTACCCTCACCTGCCTCACCACAACACTCACCACCCTCCCTCACCTGCCTCACCACCACACTCACCACCCTCCCTCACCTGCCCACCACCACACTCACCACCCCTACCCTCACCTGCCTCACCACCACACTCACCACCGCCCTCTCACCCACGCCAGCACTGGCCACGCGTTCACTCCCTGTCCACCTCCCGCTCACCTGTCCCATGAGCTCCTCGATGTTGCCCATGCACGGCTCCACTGCTGCTCAGCAATGCAGCTGTTGGCGCGGAACTCCTTGATCTTGCACTCGAGCTCCTGGTTGGCCTGCTCCAGGTAGCGCACCTTGTCCAGGTAGCCCGCCAGCCTCTCGTTCAGATCCTGCAGCGCCTCCTTCTCGTTGGTGAGCAGGACGCCGCAGGGTGCCGCGGCTGCCGTCAGTGGCCCGCATGGCCCGAACAGGGGCCGCACGGCACGGTGGGCATGCAGGGCGTGGGAGGACGCATGCGAGGTCTGCAAGGAGCGCCACGGCTCGGGTAGCAGAAGGCGCTGCGGGCACCCCCGAGGCCGCCGAGCGCGGATCCGCCGGCCGAACTCCACGCGGTGAACCCCGAGCGGAAAGGACGCGAGGTGACGCCGACCGAGCGGGAGGAGAAGCCGCGTCCGGGAGCCAGACAGCTGCGCACTGAGCACGACATGGTGAGTGGTGGTGGTGGTGGTGGAGGTGGTGGTGGTGAGCGAGTTGCGTTGAGAGAGAGAGGAGCGGAGAGCTGGAAGGCTGGAAGGAGTTGAGCGTTTGATGGTGAGTCTGCCGGGCAGCTGGGTTTTTATAGGCCGTGGGAGAGATGTTGTGGGGGGGGGGGGCACATATGGGGGGCCATTAGCAGAGAGAGATTATACGCCTGTAATTGTTTTTGATTCGGGGACGCGGCGATTTTGGTACCGGCGGTCATTAGGGGAGGCGAGTCCACGCCACTTAAGCCCGGATTGTTGACGCCCGGGTGGAGGTGGGATGATGGGGTGGCAGGTGAGAGGCAATAACACCGTTTGTTTGTATGCGTGATGTTGATGGTGTTGTCTTGTGTGTGTGATGTGATGGTGTTGTCTTGTGTGTGGTGGTGGTGATGTTGTCTTGTGTGTGTGCGTGATGTTGATGGTGTTGTCTTGTGTGTGTGTGTGTGGTGATGTTGTCTTGTGTGTGTGGTGGTGTTGGTGGTGTGGTGTGTGTGTGTGTGTGGTGGTGATGTTGTCTTGTGTGTGTGGGTGGTGTTGCTTGTGTTGTGTGTGTGTGTTTGTGGTGGTGGTGATGTTGTCTTGTGTGTGTGCGTGATGTTGATGGTGTTGTCTTGTGTGTGTGTGGTGGTGGTGGTGGCCTTAGATGCAACCTAGCCTGGCACAAGCGCCGTTCCGGGCAATGGCCTCTTTTTTTCGTAGCACAAAGGGCGAGTGAGTAGACACGCGAGCGTGTGGGTGAGCCAGGTGAGACAAGATCGAGATCTGATGGCAGGTGATTGGTAAGGCAGGTGCTGGGCCAGAGTGTGACAGGCGAGGATAAAGTGGTGGACAGGTGAGACAGTTGAGAGTCAGGTGATGACAGGTAAGACCGGTGATGAACAGGTGAGAGTCAGGTGATGAACAGGTGAGAGTCAGGTGATGAACAGGTGAGAGTCAGGCGATGAACAGGTGAGAGTCAGGCGATGAACAGGTGAGAGTCAGATGATGAACAGGTGAGAGTCAGGTGATGAACAGGTGAGAGTCAGGCGATGAACAGGTGAGAGTCAGGTGATGGACAGGTGAGAGTCAGGCGATGGACAGGTGAGAGTCAGGTGATGGACAGGTGAGAGTCAGGTGATGGACAGGTGAGAGTCAGGTGATGAACAGATTATTGACAGCTGATGAACATATCAGACAGCTGATGGATGGGTGATGGACAGATGAGACAGACGATGTACACGTGGCGGTCACGTGATGGACAGCTGAAATAAGTGGCCGACAGAAGACACAGGTGATGGACACGTGATGTACATGTGATGGACAAATGAGACGGTCGATTGACAGGAGGGACAGGTTGTGGACAGGCGATGGACATGTGGGAGACACGTGGTGNACATGTGGGAGACACGTGATGGACATGTGGGAGGCACGTGGTGGACATGTGGGAGTCACGTGATGGACATGTGGGAGACACGTGGTGGACATGTGGGAGACACGTGGTGGACGTGTGGGAGACACGTGGTGGACAGCTGAAATAAGTCATGGGCAGACGGCACGGGTAATGGACAGGTAAGAGAGTTGATTCATAGTTGATGGACAGGATATCTAGGTGATGGACAGGTGAGAGACAGATGATGGACACGTGATGGACATGTGGGATACACGTGGTGGACAGCTGAAATAAGTCATGGACGGACGGCACAGGTAATGGACAGGTAAGAGAGTTGATTAATAGTTGATGGACAGGATATCTAGGTGATGGACAGGTGAGAGACAGGTGATGGACACGTGATGGACATGTGGGAGTCACGTGATGGACATGTGGACACGTGGTGGACAGCTGAAATAAGTCATGGACGGACGGCGCAGGTAATGGACAGGTAAGAGAGTTGATTAATAGTTGATGGACAGGATATCTAGGTGATGGACAGGTGAGAGACAGGTGATGGACAGGCCACACTGCTGCCTCCTCAACTCGTGCAGCATGCACAGCCATAAGCTACTCCACTGCTGGATGAAGGTAGCCTATCTCCCCATGTGCTGGCGGTCATTGGCGAAAGTTTGACCATACTTCCCCACTGCCGGTTTAGTGCGGGTTGGTGAACTGGGGTGGTTGGGTTGGGGGGGGAGGAGCNGGGGGGGGGGGTGGCCCTGGACCGGTTCGGATATCTGACTATGTGCCACTGATGTTAGCCGTGAGCGGGTTGACAGTGCAGTACCCAGGAAAGCCTCACTGAGTCACAGGACGATTTCTCAGGAGGGTGCTGCTGCTGCCGCGCTGCCGAGTATGTAACGTGAGTGAGAGTGGGGGGCTGGCTCACCCTGCTGAGTGAGAGTGGGGGCTGGGGGCTGGTCACTCTGCTGAGTGATAGTGGGGGGCTGGCCCACTCTGCTGAGTGAGAGTGGGGGCTGGCCCACTCTGCTGAGTGAGAGTGGGGGCTGGCCCTCTCTGCTCAGTGATAGTGGGGGCTGGGGGCTGGGCCACTCTGCTGAGTGATAATGGGGGGCTGGCCCACTCTGCCGAGTGAGGTCACAGGACGCGCATTAGACATGAGACGCGAGCGTCGCCTGCCAATTAACCCATTTAGCTCGCCCGGTGACGTCCCCATGAATGCGGTGTGTGGGTGGGTGTGTGGGTGGGTGGGGGAGCGATTACAGGCACTTAGCGAGCCCCTGTGACAGCCGTGCAGCCACGAACGCCGTCCCAGCTCGTGTCAACCAAGGGTGGCACAGTCGGGTTTTTTACAATCGGGTTTAATTGTCTTTTTAAATCCTTATATTAAGTTCGCTTGCTTGCTTGCGTGCTTGCTTGCTGGCTTACGACCGTGCAAATTTTTCGGTCGTTTTTTAACCCACTTTCCGTGATCCAATCGAGCTGACATTTTCCACACAGACACGTTGTGCGAGACAATTAATATTCGTGAAAAAAAATTCCCAAAATTTTACACTGTTTAGGGAAAACAGATTAAATATTAATTACCAATTGCTTAATACTGGCAGACAATCATCTGACCCATAGGTGGCAGCCATCTCAAGCCAGAGGACGAGAGGACTCTAGCCGCCCCGATGCCACGCATATAAAGGATTTATAGTGAAAAACTTTGTTTTTACGGGTTAATTTTCCACCACGGTGTCAACAGAATGAACAATGAGACTTGCCGCCTCGATCCAGAGCCGGAGCAAGGCGTGGGGGCTTTAGGAGCTGCAGTCCATGGGGGCTCCACCAGCCGAGGGCATCCAGAGATGAAGTGAACAGTGTTTTCGTTTGTGAATGCTGAATTTTAATTGTTGTTAGCCTTGTCAAATTTTTTTTTATTTTTATTTCACTTGTTTTCCTTTTGAAAATATTACTGGGGGGACCTTATAGTATATGTAGCCCAGGAACCTTACAAAATCTGAATCCTGCCTGCCTCCATCCCTATCGTAGCCATTCCAGTTTAACACGTAGCAAGCCTTCGCGACCAATATTATTCATAATAAAGGTTTTTGGGTTAGATCGCGTTAAATATAAATGTCGTGTCGTAACCCTCCACCACCCGACACGGCCAATCAGTAAGAGATTTGTCACGTAAACAAAGCGCAAATCGCCCGCCGATGCTGGATCTAGTTAGCGGCGACACGTCACGGCACTCAGATTGTAAATGTCGTGGATTCACTCTTCCACACTCTGGTGGTCTNGTGGGCTGAAGCAGACTGGGTTATGATTAGTCGCGACTGCAGGGATTCATNTTCTTGGTTCTTTCGGTAAAGTTACGTGAGAAGGGAAGTAATNAAACAATGAAAATNAAACGCAATAAAATCACTCACGACGTTGACAACGAGCAGCCGTCCTAGGTGAAGAGGTCTGGGAGAAGATTCTTCANCTGTCCGCCAGCCTGCTCTTCACNTGAGGAGGTGCGGTGGGAAACGCGTGAGTTGNATTTTTTAATTATTTCCCTTCTAGTGACTTTACCGAAAGCAAGGATGGTTTTGTCAACGTGAACTGATGGGTGGGGTGGGGAGGGTGACGATTAATTAAGTCACCAACAACCTTCATCATGACGTNGCCATCATCCCTAAGGTGGGCTGGGTGATGATTGATGAAGTCAGCGAGGATGTTGATGACGAGGTGAGGTGATGGATGAGGTGGCTGGGTGATGATTATTGAAGTCAGCGAGGATGTTGATGACGAGGTGAGGTGATGGTGAGGTGGGCTGGGTGATGATTATTGAAGTCAGCGAGGATGTTGATGACGAGGTGAGGTGATGGGTGAGGTGGGCTGGGTGATGATTATTGAAGTCAGCGAGGATGATGATGACGAGGTGGGGTGATGGGTGAGGTGGGCTGGTGATGATTATTGAAGTCAGCGAGGATGTTGATGACGAGGTGAGGTGATGGATGAGGTGGGCTGGGTGATGATTATTGAAGTCAGCAAGGATGTTGATGACGAGGTGATGGATGAGGTGGCTGGGTGATGATTAATGAAGTCAGCGAGGATGTTGATGACGAGGTGAGGTGATGGATGAGGTGGCTGGGTGATGATTATTGAAGTCAGCAAGGATGTTGATGACGAGGTGATGGATGAGGTGGGCTGGGTGATGATTATTGAAGTCAGCAAGGATGTTGATGACGAGGTGATGGATGAGGTGGGCTGGGTGATGATTATTGAAGTCAGCAAGGATGTTGATGACGAGGTGATGGATGAGGTGGGCTGGGTGATGATTAATGAAGTCAGCGAGGATGTTGATGACGAGGTGAGGTGATGGGTGAGGTGGGCTGGGTGATGATTAATGAAGTCAGCGAGGATGTTGATGACGAGGTGAGGTGATGGATGAGGTGGGCTGGGTGATGATTAATGAAGTCAGCGAGGATGTTGATGACGAGGTGGGGTGATGGATGAGGTGGGCTGGGTGATGATTATTGAAGTCAGCAAGGATGTTGATGACGAGGTGAGGTGATGGGTGAGGTGGCTGGGTGATGATTATTGAAGTCAGCAAGGATGTTGATGACGAGGTGAGGATGAGGTGGCTGGGTGATGATTAATGAAGTCAGCAAGGATGTTGATGACGAGGTGATGGATGAGGTGGGCTGGGTGATGATTAATGAAGTCAGCAAGGATGTTGATGACGAGGTGAGGTGATGGATGAGGTGGGCTGGGTGATGATTAATGAAGTCAGCGAGGATGTTGATGACGAGGTGGGGTGATGGATGAGGTGGGCTGGGTGATGATTAATGAAGTCAGCAAGGATGTTGATGACGAGGTGATGGATGAGGTGGGCTGGGTGATGATTAATGAAGTCAGCGAGGATGTTGATGACGAGGTGAGGTGATGGATGAGGTGGGCTGGGTGATGATTAATGAAGTCAGCGAGGATGTTGATGACGAGGTGGGTGATGGATGAGGTGGTGGGTGATGATTAATGAAGTCAGCAAGGATGTTGATGACGAGGTGGGTGATGGATGAGGTGGGCTGGGTGATGATTAATGAAGTCAGCGAGGATGATGATGACGAGGTGAGGTGATGGTGAGGTGGNCTGTGATGATTATTGAAGTCAGCAGATGTTGATGACGAGGTGGTGATGGGTGAGGGGCTGGGTGATGATTAATGAAGTCAGCGAGGATGTTGATGACGAGGTGAGGTGATGGATGAGGTGGGCTGGGTGAGATTAATGAAGTCAGCGAGGATGTTGATGACGAGGTGAGGTGATGGATGAGGTGGGCTGGGTGATGATTAATGAAGTCAGCGAGGATGTTGATGACGAGGTGAGGTGATGGATGAGGTGGGCTGGGTGACGAGGTGACGTGATGATGTCAGCAAGGATGTTGATGAGGAGGTGGTGACCTCCACCATGAGATGGTGGAGTAATCGATGAGGTGGAGCAAAGATAACAAGGTGGTGGGTAATGGGCAGAGTTGGAATGAGTGAAACGACGAGGTGGGAATGATGTTGTGTAATGAAGAGGTGGAGCGAGGAGGATGATGATGATGAGGATGATGATGTTGAGGCGGTGTCAGGAGTTGATGAGGTGCAGTGGGTGAGGAGGTTGTTGGTTGTGGCGCTTAGGGCCGTCCATAAATGACGTCACGCACCTATGGGGATGGGGGGTCGGATATTTTTGACGATGTGTGACGAGGGGACGTCACATCAAAATGCGCAACTTTAGATAAATATAGACAACACGTTCTACTTAATTAAATATCATTTTAATAAATGTTTTCTCCAACATCAGAGTGCAGCGCCACATTAAACACGAACTACAATGACAATAGTTTAAAGCGATTTGAAGCATGTTTTATTTTTGGGGGGGGGGGGGGCAGAGCTTTGTGACGTCATATTTGAGGGGGGGGTCTGACTTTTTGTGACGCCGTGTGACGAAGGGGGGGGGGTCAAAAATCGTTCAAATCGCGTGACGTCATTTATGGACGGTCCCTTAGCGCTACGCTGCGCTTCTAAACCCGGCGGCCGAGTTCGATGCCTGGGCCTCCCCTAGGTCGACTCAGCCTCAAATTGACCACCCACCCCTCGCGTGCCGTGCCGGCCTTCATAGGTTACGTTACTACTGGGTAACAGCACTTGCATACCGTGTCAACCCATACGGTTTAGGGGCCGTCCATAAATGACGTCACGCAATTTTGAACGTATTTTGACCCCCGTGACTGCAGGATTCATCTTCTTGGTTCTTTCGGTAAAGTCACGTGGAAGGAAAATAATAAAATAATAAACATAATAAGAGAATGATTTTATTATGTTTCATTATTATTTTATAAAACATAAGAAAATAATTATTTTATTATTACATATTATTACATAAGAAAATAATTATTACATATTATTACATAAGAAAATAATTATTACATATTATTACATAAGAAAATGATTATTTTATTATTTTTATTTTTTATTATTTTAATATTTTCCTTCTACGTGACTTTACCGAAAGAACCAAGAAGATATTGTCATTGTAGTGCGTATTTAATGTGGCGTTGCACTCTGATGTTGTAGGAGTGTTGTTATAACAATTAGTGTTGTTATAACAATTATATATTTATTTAAAGTTGCGCATTTTGACGTGACGTCACATTTCTCAACCCCCACCCCCCCCCCCCTAGGTGCGTGACGTCATTTATGGACGGCCCTTACCCGTATTCTTGTACAGGGAAATTGAGTTTTCAGGTCCATACGGAGTACAGCCGTTTCAATACAGGAACATTTTGTCTTTTTTTTTAATCTTTTATATTAAGTTCACTTGCTTGCTTGCTTACGACCGTGCAAATCTTTCGGTCGTTTTTTAACCCACTTCCCGTGATCCAATCGAGCTGACATTTTGCACACAGACTCGTTGTGCGAGACAATTTACTTTTTAGGGAAAAAATATATTTAATTACCAATTGCTTAATGGTGGCAGGCAATCATCTGACCCATAGGTGGCAGCCATCTCAAGCCAGAGGACGAGAGGACTCTAGCCGCCACGCATATAAAGGATTTATAGTGAAAACTTTGTTTCTATGGGTTAACATTTATTGTCTATTTGTTTGTGTTTCTCCCTTGTTATGGACTTTGTAGGATGAACGTTGAGATTTAACTAAGGGTGACCAGTAAGGTCTGAATTGGTCTGTAATAAGGTAGGGCACTGATTATGGGTTTACAGGTATGGGCCGACCATAAATGACGTTACGCAATTTTGAACGCTTTTGACCCCCCCTTGAAAATAAAACATGCTTCAAATCGCTTTAAACTATTGTCATTGTAGTGCGTATTTAATGCTGCACTCTGATGTCGTAGGAGAAACATTATTAAAAGTCTATTTAATTAAGTAGAACGTGTTGTCTATATTCATTTAAAGTTGCGAATTTTGACGTGACGTCACATTTCTCACCCCCCCCCCCGTCACACATCGTCACAAATATCTGACCCCCCCCCCCCCATAGGTGCGTGACGTCATTTATGAACGGCCCCAATCGCTTGCCCCAACAGTCTGTTCAGGCTCGGGGGGTGAGTGCGGGGTGGGCGGAGTGGACACGCCCTGCTCCTCTCAGTACGCGTGAGGCCCTGCCGGCCATCTTGGTAGGGGGCAGCAGCAGCAGAGCCCGCTCGGACCTGTCACTCACCCCGAGTCGCCCCTAGCAACGGCGGTGACGTTCCCCACTCCCTACCTAAGATGGCTACCGGGGGGGGGGGGTATCGCTACTCACGTTACGGAGATTTCGCGCGCGTTTCCGTGACGTCACGGGGAGGGGGTGGGGCCGCTCGCCCGCGCGCGCGCCGCGAAAGTTTTCGCGCGAAAAATTCCGCGGGGAAAATGGCGCCGCGGGGTCCGCCGTGAAGAGAGAATCCGTCACCTCATCGTCGTTTAATCGTCGTTTTATCGTCGTTCCTCCCTCCTGCATCGTCAGTTGTCATCGCGGGCATCTTTGCCCTTTCGTCAGTCACTTGTCACGCGTTGCGAGGAGGAGGCGGCGGTGGCTCGGGTGGGGATGGTGGTGCTGGCGGTGACACCGAGAGGTAACATTTTATTCGCTCGGCAGCAGCAGCAACGTTGTTGTTGAAATCGCGAGGTGAATCATCACCGCTGAGGTAAACGGAGAACCCTGGCGGTGACATCCACATGGGCGACAGAGAGAGAGAGCGAGAGATAGATCCCTCACAAGAGCGAGAGCTGAGGTACAAATGTTGAGGTGAAACGAAGTGTAACCTCAGGTGAAGACGTATCAGGTGAAGCCCTCTGAGGTAAACTGGTGGTAAAGTATTGACGGTGATCACGCGGTAAATATAAAACTCGAGGTAAAAGCAATGAACACAAATAAATCCTGAGGTATATCCTCAGGTGAAGTAGTCGGGTGAAATCCCCCAAAAAACTGACGGTAAAGCACTGACGGTGATGCCGAGGTAAATCTTGAGGTATTTTCTGAGGTGATTCTTAAGGTAATGTCGTATAAAACGGAGGTAAAAGAATGGTTAAAAATACCGAGGTAAATTCTCAGGTGAAGTAGGCTCAGGTCAAACCCTGCCCATGTCAACATCTGATGGTAAAACTCCGCGACCCCGAGGTAAATGCTGAGGTAATTTTTNACATTTAGGTGATTACTGAGGTGACATTTGTAAAATTTGGGTAAACAAAATCCTGAGGTAAATCCTCGGGTAAAACTTTGCCCATGTTAACATCATGGTNAAAGTAAACACTAATAGTACTGGCAGTGATCTTGAGGTGATATCTGATGTCAAACATTAAGTAAATCCCGAGGCAAACCTGAGGTAAACATTGAGGTAAAAAAGTGGTAAAGCTCTTTGACAGTGACATCTGCGGTAAAGCTGTTGACAGTGAAATAGTGAGGTCAAACTCTTGACAGTGAAATCTTGAGGTAAATATTGAGGTCAAACTCTTGACAGTGAAATCTTGAGGTAAATATTGAGGTCAAACTCTTGACAGTGAAATATGCGGTAAATATTGATGTAAAATTCTTGACAGAAATCTGAGGTAAAACTCTTGGACAGTGAAATCCTGCGGTAAATATTTAGGTAAAACTCTTGACAGTGAAATCTTGAGGTAAATATTGAGGTCAAACTCTTGACAGTGAAATCTGCGGTAAATATTGATGCAAAATTCTTGACTGTGAAATCTGAGGTAAAACTCTTGGACAATGAAATATGCGGTAAATATTGAGGTCAAACTCTTGACAGTGAAATCTTGAGGTAAATATTGAGGTCAAACTCTTGACAGTGAAATATGCGGTAAATATTGATGTGAAATTCTTGACTGAAATCTGAGGTAAAACTCTTCGACAGTGAAATCTTGAGGTAAATATTGAGGTCAAACTCTTGACAGTGAAATATGCGGTAAATATTTATGTAAAATTCTTGACTGAAATCTGAGGTAAAACTCTTCGACAGTGAAATATGCGGTAAATATTGAGGTCAAACTCTTGACAGTGAAATCTTGAGGTAAATATTGAGGTCAAACTCTTGACAGTGAAATCCTGAGGTGAATATTGATGTGAAATTCTTGACTTAAATCTGAGGTAAAACTCTTCGACAGTGAAATCCTGCAGTAAATATTGATGTAAAATTCTTGACTGTGAAATCTGACGTAAAACTCTTCGATAGTGAAATCTGCGGTAAATATTGAGGCAAAATTCTTGACTGTGAAATCTGAGGTAAAACTCTTCGACAGTGAAATTTAAGGCGAAATCATGAGAAGATTAAAAAAAACCCCGAGGTTCATCGTGAGGTGAACAAATGTGAATGGTGCGCTAACAACGAGGTAAATCCTAGCCGAGTCGTGAGGAATGTTGCGCCAACCACAGCAGATCCCACTCCTAACGGTGCCACCCGCAAGGCTTGTAACTCCGTCAAACAGCGGCGATAATACGAAGACGCCCTGGCAATAAAAACAACAGCAATAGCAGTAATTTACACGGCTGCGTTCGTGTCCACCTGTTTACAAGGCGGCCGTGGTGACCTGTGGTTTTGGCCATGAACAAATGGGGCGGACATCTATGGGTATAGGGGCGTGGGGTTGAGTCACAATGATAGGGGCATGGCAGAGGGTTAGGGATAGGTGTTATTTATGGCTTAGTGATAACATGGATTAGGGATAGGGGCATGGGGTAGGGATAGAGGCATTGGATTATGATAGGGGCATGGATTAGGGATAGAGATAATGGGAAAGTGATAGGATACATACTCTTAGTTCTTTCGGTAAAGTAACGTAGGTAAAAAATTAAATTAAAATTAATAATAAAAAAATCACTTGATGCAGAAAATCTGGCTGTGACGGTCCCACCTGATGACGGACACTTGTGTTGCCTCCGAAACGTCGTGATTTTATTTTTTATTAATTTTAATTTCATTTTTTACCTACGTGACTTTACCGAAAGAACTAATGAATCCTTGCAGTCACGAAAGCTTCAAATCTAGAATTTAAGTGATAGGAGCATGGGCTGTACTGTTGGAGGACCATGAGAAGATTTGAGTGAAGCAACCGGTTGCATCTCGAGTTAAGAGCATCGAGCTAGATAGCACTGTGTGTGCACGGGCACCATCAGCAGGACTTGGTGATGGAGTCAGAGCAAGGTTATTATTTTTCGATTTAAAGCTTTCCTGACTGCAGGGATTCATCTTCTTGGTTCTTTCGGTAAAGTCACGCAGAAGGGAAGTAATAAAATAATAAAATAAAATAAAAAATAATAAAATATTATAATAAAATAAAATAAAACATAATAATTGAAAATATTTTATTATGTTTTTACTTCCCTTCTACGTGACTTTACCGAAAGAACCAAGAAGATGAATAAAATAATAAATAAAATAAAACATAATAAAATATTTATAATTTTTATTTTTATTATTTTATTACTTCACTTCTACGTGACTTTACCGAAAGAACCAAGAAGAAGGTTATTATTGGTGGGCCGGGCGCCACACTTCCAAGGCACGGTTGTGGTTGGTGTGAGCTCTAGCTGGGTGAAGAGGCAGGCTGATTTATTGGCTGGACTGCACTTGGAGCGGCAGGCCCGGGACTTGAGCCGGTTTCCGGCCGTCCCGCGCCACTTGACGGAGCCGGCCGTGTGGTGGTTAACCGCGGCGCTCGCATACCGGGAAATGCCAACGGCTTTCGTTGTGTGTGTGTGTGTCTCGCTCGCGCCGTGTGCGGGCTGCTGGCGATTGCCCTCCCAGTCAAGAGTGTGGAGTTTTATTTTCTAGAACACTCGCTAGGCGATGCGAATGCAAGACACGCACATTTGCGGCGGCGATGGTTGAGGTGGTGGATGGCTCTTGATGGTAAAATTCGATATCTCGGTTTGTAAACCTTAACCTTTCTTTCCCAGTATGTTCGGCGCTCGACAGTGTAAAGTGCAAGCTTCGGCTATAAAAGTCGATCGTTCTTTTTTTCGACTCCTTAGGTACTGTAAAGATTTGCCATTGCCTGAAACGTCAGCTTTCTGTAAATGTTTATGTTATAAGGCAGTGTGAATGATCTATAATTGATTAATGTGGTGCTCATAATTGAATTGTGCCTAAGAGACACTGCTAGCGCAGTACTGCAATGTTTTTGTTCATTTACATATTTTTTATGAATTTACTGTACTTGAATACAATACAGTGGAATTGTATTTCTGTAGTGTAAGGTTGTAATCCCATGCAGGAACTCCAAACTCCACTGATTGGCAGTGTCACCAGAAGATGGCAGTACAACGGTGTGTTCAAGAACCTGTGAACCTCTGCATGTTATCCCATGTGTGGTGGGTTCTTGTGCTTGGCGAAGGCAGCTGCGGAGGATGAGAGGTGACGGGCGTCTCGTGTGACATGGCGAGCTTCCCCGGCGTGCGCGCCACCTCCACGCCGCGCCCCACAACGGCGCCCTCGTCGCTGGCGACCACGGGGATGCGTGGTCGCGTGACGACCTCCTGGGCGACAGCAGCACCGTGGGCTCCGCATGGCTCGATCGCAGCACCGACCTCGGCCTGCCCAGCTTTGGGCAGCGCTTGCACGACGGGCGACGCCGGTGGGCCCTACGCGGCCCCTCCCTGTGACGGCGCGCTCGCTACCCATGGGGCGGGTCCCCGGCTCCCCGAGCGAGACCCAGGCCGGCCCCGTTTTGCCCGTGCGGTCTCGGAGTCGGACAGCGAAGAGGAGGATGAGGAGGAGGAGGAAGAGGAGGAGGAGGAAGAGGAGGAAGAGGACTACCTGAGTCCCCTCAAGCGGCATGCAAGGAGCGGCGCCGAGCGATACTCGCGCCCGCGCCGATGCTGGAGATGAGACAGTGACAGATGGCGTGGAGTGGCGGGAGAGCGCCGGTGTGGCCACTCTGGCGAGCGTGGGGGAGAGGAGCGAGCGGCAGGAGCGAGGCGGCACCCGAGAGGCCAGAGCCCGACGCAGACAGAAAGGGAGGGCCCACTCGGGCCCCCGTGTGCCGGCATGCGCTGGGCCACGAGGTTTTGGCGCGCTGGTCCGACGGACTCTTCTACCTGGGCACCATCAAGAAGGTGGCACCGCTAGCGTGTACAGCTCTCTGTGAGCCACTTGCAGGATGACAGCGGAGAATTATGTGTGTGTGTAGTCACCTCACCCATGATGTGTGTGATCACCTCACCCTTACTGTGCCTGCGGTCGTCATCTCCACAGCCCGCACAATCTGACCTCGCGTCTTGTGCTGCCACCCTGGGCAGGTGGACAGGAAGAAGGGGAGCTGCTACATTACGTTTGAGGATCGCTCCGAGTTCTGGGTCCTGTGGAAGGACATCCAAGCACGTAAGTCATGGAGGTGTGAGTTTGGGGTGTGTAGGTCTGTGTGTGGGTTGTCAAACAGATACCGTTTAACCCGTCACTGTCCTCACAGTCGAGGAACCGGTACCATAAGTCAGGAGCCGCTACCGATTCCGGTGGAATGTCAGGAGTGCACGGTCCATTTGGCACGCACGATCATACGAACCGCACGACGGCAGCCCAAAGTCACCACGTGGAATATTTAACTCGATAAAAAATGTAAAGATGCAGCCGTGCAATTGCTTTCTGCTCGAGTCACTGCTGATGGAAGGGCTCCACGAAAGCGACTTTAGAGGTTATTTGGTCTACTCTTCCACCCTGACCAGACATCTTGGAGAGGTGGGTGGACTATGTATGTTGAACTTTTTTCGCACTGTACGTAGCCAACCGTGGTAATCGGGGTGCAATTAGCACAGTATTAACAATATATGGTACTAACACTATGCCACCTGTTGTTGGGTAGACAGGTGGCAGGAGGGGATTTATAAATCTGCCCCATTGTTTCAACTGCCGCACCTGGAGGTGAAATGGATCCGTCGATCTCTGGATTCCAAGTCCATACTCACCCTTACAACTACAACAGCTTCTTAGTGTGTGTGCGTGGGTGATTTAATTTGAGGCTGTGCAACAGGCATTTCGAGACTGGGCTGACCTCGTGCTGCAATACAATTTAGATATAAAACAGTTAAAAGCTTCGATTTAAAGCTTTCGTGACTGCAGGGATTCATCTTCTTGCTTCTTTCGGTAAAGTCCTCGACAGACCTGTTCTCCACCTGAAAACGACTGCTTGCGTTGTGGCCGAAACGTCGTGAGAATTATTTTATTATGTTTTATTTTTATTATTTTATTATTTCCATTCTACGTGACTTTACCGCAAGAACCAAGAAGACCGTTAAAAGCTGTTGTGGGGCTAAGTTGCGGGCAGCAGAGGCAGTGCAGCAAAATCCAATGTATTTTATAGTTTTCCCACGTCTGTACTCCCCACCTCCACCGACCCACAGTGAGTAGTGTGGCGAAGTTTCGTCGGATAACCCTCATGTACCGCACTGTGTGGAGAAGCCCCTCATCCAGCAGTGGATTGACAAAAAATTGTCCTCTGTGTGGCCTGACCATCCTTGTTGACATGTGGCTTGGCGCCGTCCAAATCAACGCGTGCATGTGTGTGCGTGTGTGTGCGCGTGCTCCGTGCAGTGGGGAGCCCCCTAGCGGAGAGATGGTCTGCACCATATGCCAGGAGGGGTCGTCGGACTCTCCCAACGAGATCGTCATCTGCGACAAGTGTGGACAGGGTAAGGGAGCCTCGTTCATGCGCGCCGCCCCCAACCAGTGCCCCTGCGTCCCACACCCCGCACAGCCGATGCAGCGCGTGCCGCGGCATTGACTTAGTAGGAGACTCGCATACAGCCCTTCAAGCGCGTGGTCATGCCACTGAAAGCAGAAAGGCCTCCACTAGATCGTCAGTCCCAGCTCGCGAACGGTGAAATTCTTTACTGTAATTCCGAAAATACCGCAGCACACCTGGAACTTTGCCGGTTTGCGAAGCGCTGCACGAGATTGGGCTCTAGAGCTCCCCTCTAGAGCTCCCTCTAGATATCCCTCTCGTAGATTTCATATTAAAATTAGATTTTTTTTGCTTGGATCAGCCATCTCCTGTGTTCTGCCCTGTTCTGTCTTGCATTCATAAAACATGAAATAATTAGATAAATATTGATTCCTACATGCAAAATTCCAACATGATTCCTTCGGGGGCAAGAACTAATTTGAATTGACAATTATTTACAAGCCCATTTATATTTCATAATAAGTAGTGCTGTGACATGACAACTACAAATTACATGAAATACAACAGAGGCCATACTAAATCTCTCTTGACGGTTTTCATTGTTAATTGCTGTGGTTCAGAGTCTGACTAAGGCACCTTTTAGGATTGCTACGGCTCAGTGTTATTGGGTGAAACTCAGAATGCCGGAGCAGCGTGCCTGCGGACAACTGTTTAGTTAATCGTAATAATGAGACAACCGGTGATGAGGGGGTCTCCCCGTGGATTCGCGTGCGTTCCCTGAACGACGCTCCGTGCCCCCCAGGATACCACCAGCGGTGCCACATCCCAACATCGACTCAGAGCTCATCGCGTGCGAGGCCTCCTGGCAGTGCCGCCAGTGCATCTTTGTCACCACTACCAAGGTGCTCCGTATTCCTCGCCACATTAATGGAGTTGGCTAAACATCCCAAATATGGGACCACAAAGCTTGGGAATTTGTTGGCTCCGGTTCATGCTTTATCTGTTGCCCCACTACAAATCCTACGGCGTTTTGAGATGCGATTTGCATGAACGACACCGCTGCTACTTGCAAAATAAAAAATACAACTTACATTATATGTTTTTGGTTCTTTCGGGAAAGTCACGTATAAAGAAAAAATAAAAATAATAGCATACGACGTTTCGATTGCAACACAAGCAATCATCATCAGGTATAATGAAATAGCGGCATAAAATCTAACCAGAAAAAATTATAGACAGACATATAAGCAGACAGATATCACCTAGATACACAGAGCGGGCAACACAGGTACAGAGAGGGGTGATCGTCTCTATTTAAGGCCANCCCACAGAGACGATCACCCCTCTCTGTACCTGTGTTGCCCGCTCTGTGTATCTGGTGATATCTGTCTGCTTATATGTCTGTCTATAATTTTTTCTGGTTAGATTTTATGCCGCTATTTCATTATACCTGATGATGATTGCTTGTGTTGCAATCGAAACGTCGTATGCTATTATTTATTTATTTTTATTTTTTATTTATACGTGACTTTACCGAAAGAACCAAAGAATAATTCCTGCAGTCACGAAAGCTCCAAAGTTAAGATTACATTCTATGTGTGCGGTCCCCAGCGTGGCGGGGCGCTGAAGAAAGGCCCCAGGCACGTGCGCTGCAGACGGTGAAGCTGACACGGCCGTACAGCCTAGAGGAGTTGGAGTGGGATGCTCAGCACCGCACCAACATGCAGCAGGTTTACTGCTACTGCGGGGGGCCTGGAGAGTGAGTAGGCGGCATGGTGGACACACGCGGGGAGAGACACGCGTACACACATATAAAGACAAACACAGATGCACAGAATGACACGTAGATACAACAACAGTGGCCTCCATTCACCACTCAGTGACAGCAACAAGCCACCTGTTAATATTGTTTTATGATGCTTATTTACCCAGAAAATGTCGTGCAGGAGGTCCTGCCACTGTTTCTCAGTCAGGGTGATGTTGCTATGTGTAAGCCCAATTGAATCATTTCAGGTGATTATTCAGCATTGTGATCTTTGACCAATGTCAGTTAGTCTGTGTGTGTTTAGCTATGGGAGGAACCGAAAAAAACTCAAGGAATCCCATGCAGAACTGGGAGAAAATATACAAACTCCAACAAAAACAACTGCCATTCGCTACTAAGAAGCGATGATGTCACCACAGCGCTTGTGCCAGGCGATGTGCACTTGAAAGCCACGTGAAGTGTCGAAGGCTCGGTGACAGAACAGACCCAGATGCCATGGGTTAACTGTTTGAGATGACTGACAGATGCACCACCTGTGCCTCTACTGTAAAAACTTGCGTTATAGGCGCCTGGTGCTCCGCTTGTAGTTGTTAGCATGACTCCTCTGCCCTCGGTTGTTATCGGAAGATGACTTGCTTCAACTGCCCAGTTGTGCCCTTCAAAAACCTCCTCCACAGGCCGATCTTGACACCTCTTGTACCAGTTATTGGCAAGTCCACTCATCTTCACATTCTCCTGTACCACATCACCCAATCTCTTGTGTAGCCCGTGCTGCGCCCTTTAGGCCCTTTATCAGCCAACACAGAAGCTATTTGGGCATGCCGTGGCTGGGCATGCAGCCTGCGTAACCCAACCAACGCAGCCTTGCCTACAGGAAAAGTTCAGACAGTCTCCAAATCATACAATCCAGTCTTGTTAAAGCCAAGATGGATCATAGGCAAGCCAGTCTGAATGTTTAAAACCGGCGCAGATGTTCCTTTAGAGGGGTACACGTTTCGGAATTATGGAAAAAGGACGTAACTGACCGAGAAAACCCAAAGCTTTATATGGATCAACAGGCCTGGCAACTTCCACAGTGTTGTGAAGCTGATGAGAAGATGCCACTCGGCTGATTGAGAGCGAGACCTCTACTATCAAGCACGGGGCTGTGGTGAGCGTGCTGGTAACAGTGGTGGTGGTGTCTGTCCCAGGTGGTACCTGAAGATGCTGCAGTGCTGCAGTTGTCGGCAGTGGTTCCACGAGGCGTGCACGCAGTGCCTGGAGCGACCCATGCACTTCGGAGACCGGTGCTCACCTCACCTTTCTCACCTAGCTCACTCGCCTACCTCACTCACCTACTCACTCACCCGCTCACCAAGCTCAGTCACTATACCTCACTTTGACACCTAAGTCACCGAACTCACTCGCCACACTGCGCTCAATCTTGGTCACCACACCTAGTTCACCTCAGTGCACTCACCTACTCACTCACCCCGCTCACCAAGCTCAGTCACTATACCTCACTTTGACACCTAAGTCACCGAACTCACTCGCCACACTGCGCTCAATCTTGGTCACCACACTAGTTCACCGCAGTGCACTCACCTACTCACTCACCCCGCTCACCAAGCTCAGTCACTATACCTCACTTTCACCTAAGTCACCGAACTCACTCGCCACACTGCGCTCAATCTTGGTCACCACACCTAGTTCACCTCAGTGCACTCACCTACTCACTCACCCCGCTCACCAAGCTCAGTCACTGTACCTCACTTTGACACCTAAGTCACCGAACTCACTCGCCACACTGCGCTCAGTCTTGGTCACCACACCTAGTTCACCGCAGTGCACTCACCTACTCACTCACCCGCTCACCAAGCTCAGTCACTATACCTCACTTTGACACCTAAGTCACCGAACTCACTCGCCACACTGCGCTCAATCTTGGTCACCACACCTAGTTCACCTCACCGCACCTTGCCCCTGTCGTTCATCTTACAGTACCTGCTCACTTACCTTGCTCAGTCGTGCTACTCTCACGTTCACCTTGGTCTTCTTGATAATGAACTCCGCGTCTCCCCGCAGGTTCTACCTGTTCGTGTGCTCCGTGTGCAACGCAGGACCAGAGTACATCAAGCGGCTCCCCCTGCGCTGGTGAGGACTCCGAGCCTGCTACGGGGCGAGGCTGGCCCAGAGGCAGGCTCGATGAGTAAGGTCAGGGAGGGAGTGAGAGTTGGTGAACAAGGTTAGGGAGTGAGGTCAGAGTGAGGGTTGAAGAGTAAAGTTATGGAGGGAGTGAGAGTCGGAGAGATATAGTCCGTGAGTGATGTTGAGAAATGAAGGTCCAAACATGAGCGGGGTATGGGACGAGGTGAACTCAGGGAGTGAAGAGTCGGTGAACAAGGTAAGGGAGTGAGGTCAGAGTGAGGATTATTCTTTGGTTCTTTCGGTAAAGTCACGTATCAAGATAAAATAATAAATTTAATTAAATACTAGCATACGACGTTTCGATTGCAACACAAGCAATCATCATCAGGTATAAATTAAATAGAAACGCAAATCTAGTATACTTAGAAATGTAATGTAATACAACAGAGAGTCGGATAACATAACAGTCAACACCCTACCTGGTTGATTACGTTCTTCCTGAGAATGCAAAATTTGAGAGAGAGATAAAACACAGAACCAGAGACATAGACAGACATATAAGCAGACAGATATCACAGAGATACATAGAGAGAGACAAACATAGGCACACAGAGAAACCACGCCTCTGTGTACGAGGCCTTAATTTTCCACTTGTGTATCTCAGAAGCCAACTAGACTTGAATGCTAAATTGATCTCTCTCTCAAATTTAGCATTCTTAGGAAGAACGTAATCAACCAGGTAGGGTGTTGACTGTTATGTTATCCGACTCTGTTGTATTACATTATATTTCTAAGTATACTAGATTTGTGTTTCTATTTAACTTTTACCTGATGATGATTGCTTGTGTTGCAATCGAAACGTCGTATGCTAGTATTTTATTTATTATTTTATCTTGATACGTGACTTTACCGAAAGAACCAAAGAATAATTCCTGCAGTCACGAAAGCTCCAAATTAAGTCAGAGTGAGGGTTGAAGAGCAAAGCTATGGAGGGAGTGAGAGTCGGAGAGATGTAGTCAGTGAGTGAGGTTGAGAAATGAAGGTCCAAGCATGAGCGGGGTATGGGAGGAGGTAAACTCAGGGAGTGAGAGTTGAACAGCAGGGTTGGGTTCTGGGGGTTGGTGAGTGAGTTCCAGAGTGAAGTGAGTCGAGAGAAGAGAGGGTGGGGTGTTGGATGGAGCGGTGTGGTGGTGTTGGGGTCGGGGTGTTTGTTGAGCCCCGATCTCCGTGTCCCTTGCTCTGACGTGGCCGCGTGTGCTGACTTGCAGGTGGACATCACGCAGCTGTGCATGTACAACCTTACAGTGGTGCACAAGAAGAAGTACTTTGACTTTGAGAAAGAGTGATGCCGTTCGTGCATGACAACTGGGACAGCCTGCAGCTCGGCGAGGTATGTGTGCATGCGTGCGATGGTATCGAGCAGTATCGTGGCGGTGAGCGCACTACGCTGCAAACGCCGGTGACCTAAGTTTGAATCGCGACCATGGCTAACATTAGTGTTGATTATCGGAACTGACCTTGGGCCTCTCCTTCGTCGACTCGTACAACTTATAATCATCGGCGCTGACGAGACAAAAGGTGGCAGGGCGTGGCGCTGGCCAGACCAACCCCTTGTGTGCCGTGCCAGCCTTCATAGGCATCCGCCAACAGACTTTGCCCCAACAGCCTGGTAAGATATTTTCAAGAATCAATGAAAACGTCACGTAGGTGGAACCTTTTGAAGGCAAAACGCAATAGACATCACTACCTGACGGAGGCAGGACTAGCTCGCGTTTTCATATGGCAATTTTTCTGTGATTTTACGATTGAATCTTTTGTCCATTGTCACGTTCTATTAAGTTTTGATTATGTATGGTTGTAGTCGTGTAGGTATAATGTCGATGTTTTAACTACAACGCTAATCAACCAGTAACAATTAAAGAGTTGTCACGTCTGCGTGCATTTTTAACCTTTATAGTGCTGCTTGCTTACGCCGTGCAAACTTTCGTCGTTTTTTAACCCACTTCCCGGACCAATCGAGCGGAATTTTCACACAGACTCGTTGTGCGAGACAATTAATGTTGTGAAATTTTTTCCAAAATTTTACACTGTTAGGAACAATTAAATATTTCATTACAAATGTTATTGGCAGACAATCATCTACCCATAGTGGCGCCATCTCAACCAGAACGCTCTAGCCGCCACGCATATAAAGGATTTATAGAGAAAAACTTTGTTTTTACATTAATTTTTGTTTTTTCAGCAAACTGCTGGAATGTAGAAAATTGCAAGCAGAATTTTTGGCAATTGTGTACAAAACAACACTTGGCTGGAGATTACATCCAGCATCATCAGTGTGTTCACAAAAGCTGAGCTCTCCTCACGTGAAAGAGCTTCCTGATCCAGGTCCTTAAGTAGGTGCTGTGATATAACCAGGAACAGCCATAATGCAGGTGAAGGTTTAATAATTAGAGTTCATTGGTTGATTGACAGGTGCAATTCACAATGCACCTTATGTACATTGCATGTATACTCTTTGGTTTTTTCGGGAAAGTCACGTAGTTAGAAATAAAATAAAACAAATCACGACGTTTCCATTGCAACACAAGCGGTCGGCATCAGGCAAAGGAGTCAGCCTCTAAAGTCAAACTGTTTATAAAGGTTTGGAGATGGGCGTGTAGCCCAAGTGTATCAACAGCACCAGGAGCATGGGCAGAGCATGAGTGCCAATGCAGCAACAATGCCAATGTAGCAGCAATGCCAATGCAGCAACAATGCCAATGCAGTGGGAGAGAGAGCTGTGATTTGTTTTATTTTATTTAACTACGTGATTTACCGAAAGAACCAAAGAGTATGGATTCCTGCAGTCACGAAAGCTTCAAATGAAGATTACATTGAATGTTGATTGCGTTACAGTAGTTATAAAGCTTGAGTTTAATGCAATATTAAAAAACGATATATCAAGAATGATATTGGGCATAAAAACCTTCATATCAAATCTGTGGGATAGCCAGGAAGGAAAGAGCAGGTTGGGTTATTTTGGGTGCTGCGGTGGCTAGGAGATGTTAACTAGGTCGCCTGGTATGCAGGAGCTCGTGGGTTCGATCCCGACCCTTACGCTCGTATATTTGAAGTTTGGGTGTCTCTCTCTCCGTGATCCCGCAGATTTTTCTCCGGGTCTTCCGGTTTTTCCCTCCACGTTTGATATCAACGTGCGTTTAGAGTATTTGGCTGCTATAAATGCACGTAATAAGCCACTTCGTTGAAGTATAATTTGTGGCCAGGTCGCTTCTGAAAAATAGCTTTTTCGCTCATTGGGCCTTACCTGGTAAAATTTAAATAGTTTAGTTTTTTTGGTGTCCTGTTTCTCCTGCTAAACGCAAATTCTGCCGGTTTGCCCGGCTGTGTTTGCAGCAGATGGCCGACACGACTCGGCAGAAGCGCTACCAGTGTGTGATGCACGCGCTCATCAGCAACAAGAGCAAGTGAGAGATGCCTCTTCTTACCATCTATTCAGCCGCTCACACATGGTCGTGTGAACGAGTTGGTGGGACAGTCGGTGTGTGAGCGAGTCAGTATATGAATGTATGAACAAGTTAGTGTGTCGATGGGCGAGTGAGTCCATGAATGAGTTGGGTGGATGGGTGAGCGTATAAGTGATGGAGCTAATGGGCAGATAAGTGAATGAGTTGGTGAGTGAGTGTTTAAAGGTGAGCATTTAAGCAAGTGGGTGGGTGTGTTAATGGTTTTGTACGCAGAGGGTTGCGTCTGTGGATGAGTGAAGAGTGAGAAAGTAGGTCATTGGGTGGCTGTTTTATTGGTGAGTGAGTGAATGAGAAAGTATGTGAGTTAATCGTAGTGAATGATTTTTGTGAATGAGTATATCAATTAACTTATGGGTTGAAGTCGGCCAAAACATCAAGAATAGGACCAGAGGGCTTGTAATTGTTGTCTGTGGCTATCCGTGCCCCAGTGCGAAAATCTCAGACGGCGGCATCACAGATTGTACAGCAGCGTTTAGATCTGCGATTTGCACGAATGATGCTGTATATAGATACAAATTTGTAATCATAATTTCGATTTATAAAGCGCCCTCAAACAATTCTTCTGAGGGCACTACATCGTACTCGGGGCGCTACGTGAGTAGTATGGTAGGTGTGCGGGTGAATGTGCGCTGGAGTGTGTCCGCTGCCCGATACCCGCATTGAATTGCGTCTGTTGCAGCGTGTGCGGCCAGTGGAGAGCGGTAGTGTAGCAGTTAGCGTGCTGCGCCACGAACTCAGCGACCCGGGTTTGATTCCCGCTCACAGCCAACACCTTTGATGATTATCTGAACCGGTCCTGGGCCTTCCCTAGGTCGACTCAGCCTCAAATTAGTTCCTAGTGCGGTGTGTGAACATTAGCAACGGGGAGACAAAGGCAGCCCGGCGTGGTGCTGGCCACCCACCCTCATGTGCCGTGCCGGCCTTCATATGTGCTACTCGCTAACAGCACTTGCCCCAACAGTCTACTAAAGGTTACACGGGGTCCTTTGTCTTTGGCGCCACGTGCGTGCAGGTTCGTGTGCGGGCGCGAGATCAAGAAGAAGCAGCACCTGTACGGCCTGCGCATGCGCGTGCCACCCACTCCACCCTCCATCTCCCTTCCAGCCGCCCTGGGGTTCGCCGAGGGAGACGGCCCCCTCAGCCTCGCCAACATCTCCTACCCGTCCCCTCCTCGCCCCACGCGACGGTGAGAGCCCCCCCCCCCCCTACCTTGTCTCATCCCCGCCAAGACACCGTCGCGGGGAGGGGGCCACTGGGGTCCAAGCAAGGGTTGCCACATGTCCTGCTTTTTTCCGGGAATGCTCCCGTGTTGAAACAGCTGTCCTGGAAAATCTGTTGACTCTTCCCAGGACAAGCCCTACACTGTGTTGAGTCACCACGCCGCAGGTCAACGCTTCTATTTCTGTTTCTTCACACTGCTCCACTTTGGAATTTCCCCCCCCCCCCCATCATCATTGTCTCTTTTTTCTCCCAAGCTCTCACAATAATGACCTTGCTCAGTTCAAGACAGGTGTTACACTCTTCACCCATTACAACTCCTGACGCTTGCCACGCAGGCGCCGCCTGTCCGGCCATCCTCGCCGACCCGCGGCCAGAGCAGGGTCATCCTCGCTCACCGGACCAGCTGCCCTTGCAGCCTTCCCCAGGTGCCCAGCACGGGGCACGCTGCACTCAGTCACACACAAAGCCTACGAGGCACCCCGCACACGGACACAGCCCACACTCGACGCACGCCAGAGGTCGCAAACGGGTTTTGATTCCTTACCCGTACCCGGCCGCACCAGGGTCGCAAACGGGTACCCGTACCCGGTTGGGTACGGGTAGCCGGGTATCGGGTAGGGTACGGGTATCGGGTACCCGGTTGCGACCTCTGACGCGCGCGTGTTTGCCGTTCTCCCCCCCCCCCTCTTCTCCACCAGGACCGCCTTCGGCCTCGACTCTGTCAACCGGGCTCCGTCCCGCCTCAAGCGGGGGCTCGGGGGACCGCACCCCTGCGCCGCTCCCCGCGCGTCCCGGGAGGCGGTTACCGTGGTGACGAGGGCCCCGGGGTCCCGGGCGGCGGGCTGGCGGGGACGGGACGCGGTGGGCCCGGGCCTGGGCGGGTTGCAGGCCTGTCTGTCCCGCCTGGCCCCCTCCCCCGGGCCCGCGTGCCTGGCGGGGGGCGGGGCCGAGGGCCGCGCGGCGTGCGGGGAGGCGTTCCGTGTGCTCGGCCGAAGGGTGGGCCCTGACGGGCGCGTGCAGTACCTGGTAGAATGGGCGGGCACCACACCCGGCTAGTGGGGGGAAGGGGTGAGAGCGGAACCGGCCCTCGTTGTAGCCCCGGGCCCTGCAGGGCGAGAGGGCCCGGCTCGTTCGTGGCGAGCCGCGCCGGTTTTAATTTAATCCTGAGCGGAAATGAGATCAGAGGAACCGGCGGGTAAAGTCCAAACGAGCTTTAATGCTGAGGCGCTAGTGTTTGATTACCAATGATAAGAGTGCGCGGACGGGAGTCTCACGTTGCCGGACGGTGTCTGTTGGTCTGCGGCTGGGGAGCGCTACCCCTCACACCCCGTTGCGTGCCCCCTATACGATGCGTGCTACCGCTAGACATGTGATGATCCACCCTCAGCGCCCCCCCCCCCCTCTTCCTCGCCTGCTATTCAATTTATTGGCGCGATCAGAGATCTGTCTCTTTCACTTCGATCGGCCCGCCTGCAGCGAGTTTGCCATTTGCAGAGATTCGCGGTTCGAATCCTGCAGGCCGTTGTGATTAATGCTGGCGTGTGTGTGTATTAATCGTAAAAAATACGCACCGCCATCTGCTTTGCAGTGGACGTTAAAGATTCCTCGCGTCATTTGAAGAAGAGTTGGCCACTGCGGCCATATTTGAAAAATCGCACGGCAATCACTTCAATGGGAAACGGTGAAGCCACTGGCAATACTGCCAAAAAAAATGTCAGAGGCTTTCCTGGGTAAACGACATCATAATCGTAATTAATAACACGAAACTTAATGCATGTTGCTGCTATTGTACTTTCCGTGCTTTCTGCGCACAACTCTTATACGAATCTGTTCTCGCACGTCGCGTGATGCTGCGTACATCACGAGCTTGATAATCGGAATTTGACCACAGCTGCATCGTTACACGCCTGCCGACCGAGGCTGCGTGTACGGCGTCGTAAGGCCGTAGCCTCGCACACAGAGTCGCGCACGGGGGGGGGGGGAGCATGTACAGAGCGGACCGTCTATCCGCGCGTTGTGCAGCGTGGCTCAGCGGAATGAATGTACCCTTCGGATACTAAAATATACTGAGATACAGTTTATATACACGAGAGTTCTATATGTACGCCCCGCAAAGCCGAAGGCGCTCTTTTTTTATTAGATCCTGCATTTATTTGAGTTTGAATTAACTAGGGGGGGGGGGGTTCCTCGCCGTGCCTTGTCGTTGGTTGCTACGTACGGTGTGAAAAGTTTCACGTAACGTACGCCGTGGCCTCGTTTCACCGCGCACACTTTAACCAAAAGCGTTTGACCCGGTGACCCCCACGACCCTGTTCTTGTATCTGGCCTCGTCTAATCCGTGCCCCGTCCAGGCCACGGTTACCAGGATGACAGCGAGGAGCTTGGCCAGGTCTCCGTTATTGCTGCTATTGAACTTTCTGCGCACAACCACCCCCCACCCCTCCTCAACCGCGTGCCCGCTCCCGTCACTGCCGCGCTGNCACAGACAAAGAAGAAAGTAAAACGCCTTTTGGCGTCATCTGGTCCAACCCATGTGAGACTAGGCTCTAAGGAAAGCTGTCTCGGGTGTGGACCAATCAACTCAAGGACAGTGCACATTATCAGTTATGTCTTTTATTTGTATTATGACTGCAGGTATTGCGGTCTATGCAAACATGACTCCTTGTAAAAAGTGTCAATTTTGTTGCCAGATAGAAGGGTAAAAACAATATATTTTTACTGGCAAATGAGGTTCCCATAGTGCAACTCAAACATTTAAACGGCTTTATAGGTCCGCGTTTAGGCTGCGCATCTCACAATGTTAAACACGAGCACTGCCCGCGCATTTGCCCGGGACGTAATTTCACCCTCGCCTTTGCTGCACGCGCACGTTATGGTAGGCGTTCGGCTTCAGGTGCGATGGTGTTGTCATCGCATCATCCTTCAGCCCTCGAGGGCGACATCACCGAGGCAAAACGCCATCGGCGTGGGTTACGGGACTATGGTGCGTGCCCAAACATAGGGTTTAAATTGAAGTCAATGGGAAAGGCACGTTTTTGGCTGCCATTAGTTTGTATTTGATGTTATTTTTTTTATTTGGTGGGAGAGGGGGGGTTCAATGTTATTGGCAGAGGTGACAATTTTGCGGCGATGTCCTCGGCAAGAGAAGCATTCGTCTTTAAATTAGTTTATTTTGTCCAGTACACCGTAGCGAGGAAGCACTTAAGAAAGAGGCGGTGTGGGGCAATTGCTCTTCTCACCTGTGCGTGACCCCAGCCGTAACGTCCTGGCCCTCCCCGATGCACTTAACCAGGAAGTATGGGGAGGGCGGCGAGTGCCACTTGTGAGGGGAGTTGCCGGGGCCGAGCGATTGACAGGAATGGGGAGAGGTGGCACGAAGTGGTGGCTTCGACTGCAGCCTTGTTACTGAAAAACCTGGTTTCCACGTCTCCCCATTTAGCCGCGAATGATGTACGCATCACTCGCTATCATGGCACGGTAAATGTATTTGCGGCTCCGGTCCCTTGTTCACGTCACGGTGACTCAAAAAGTCTGACAATCGGTTAGAGCTCACGTCAAGAGGTCTAAAATTGCGTGTGATCGACCACAAGCGCGTTGCAGCCGGTACCTGGCTGTGACGTCGGCGTCAGTTTCGTCGTCTTTGAGTGAGCATCCATGATTTGGGCAGCGCGGTTTTGACTTTTTGAGAGGCCAGGGAAAAATGGGCTCCTTGCAGCTGTGTGATTGAGGGCTTGTACCAGAGCAGAATCTGTGGATAACGAGGGTTTGCATGTTTTAAAAATAATTTTTATGCTATTTATCGGCTTTTAACGTTTTAAATTTCATATTTACCCGTCTTGTATCATTTATTTTGCGCGTTTCGGTGAAGTCCCATATTCATCTTCAACGCATCGTGTGGGTTTGGGTCCTTGGCCTCGTGTGCAGATCATCGCCGCTTTGGCGTTAGCCCAGTGTGTGAGCACGGGGGTGGAGAGAGAGCGGGTCCCCTGGGTGGGGACTGCCCTGTCTGCCGGCCTGCAGGAGCCCCGTACATCCTACATTCCAGCCAGTTCATGGACCCAGTTCGCATGTTATTATTTCACTTGTATTGCCACCTGAGGTGACAGAACGTTCGTTGTATAATAAAGCAATTTATAATGCGTACATTTTCACGAAAAGGCAAATTCCCGGTCGTGACGCGATGGCTTCACGGAGCCAGGCTCAGTTCCTCATACGCCCCACGAAACAAATACAAGGCCTTCATCTGTCTTTTAAGTGTCGAATTTGATGCTGCTGCTGCGTGATGTGCAGCGGAAAACGTCGATCTGCCAGAAGAGTCGTGGTTCGGCGGCAGGGGTGGCGATCGAGTTGAGGGATGAGGTCCTTCGCAGTGCCTTGGGGTTGACTGACGGCCCCCTTAAACAAAATCTAATGATCCTTTTAGATAGCGTCGTTCATGGAAATTGCATCTCACAATCGCTGAGGAGACAGACCAAGCTGAAAGGCTACCGGCGTTGAGCCAGCTACAACAGTTCTGCAGTTCTCTGTATATTAAGATTTTTTCAGCCAATTAGTGTTTAACATTGGGAGGAAACCACGCATGATAGGGGGCAGCACTATCCTAATCAGAAGGGACAGATAATGTTAGTCACACTTTGCTGAATTCCAATCTGCATGGCACGCTGGGGTATTGACTCGATGCCCGTGGGAAGGGAGTTTGGCAACATTTGTCCGATCCACCAAAGCTCGTTTCCACAGTGTTTGATTAAAGGTTGACGTGCATCGCCATCACCGCCTGGCATGGGTTTTAAAGACGGCCAGATAATGTGGCCGACTATGGAGTATTATTAAGTCATCACGTATTCTGACGAATCCATACCGGTAGAACCAAACCCCGTCTCAAAGCCACGCGGACTATGTTACTATTGTGCTCACACTAATGCAATCAGGGATTCTCTTCTTGTTCTTTCGGTAAGTCACGTAGAAGGGAAATAATAAAAAAAAACATTTTTGTATTTTATTATTTTATTATTTCCCTTCTACGTGACTTTACCGAAAGAACCAAGAAGATATGCAATCATCAATTTGTTTATATTGATTGTTATGAACAGTGGTGGAAATGTGCCGGTATATGACCTTGTTTGCCAACCGGACTTTTCAGAACCACACCAGCGCGACTCCGTACACCGAACAGGCCACGGCCGACACCGTTCCTCTTCCTCCGCAGAGGGAAGCAGTAATGAATTTGGACTACGGGACAGATGGGTTTCATACTTGGACTTTCCACCACTGCTTATAACCAATAGGTATGGTGTATGAGCCCCAGACCTGTTGTAAATGTGTACAACTTGGGTGCCATAGTCCCTCTGGAACGAGATGGTCTATAGGGGTGACAGGGGGCGCAGTGGTTTACATTCATGTCTCGCAACAAGAAGACCCTCGGTTTGATTCCAGATTCGGGCGCATTTCTGCGTATGGAGTTTGTGTGTTCTTTCCCACTGTTCCAAACGGGTTTCCTCCTACATGTAAATAATGTAACTGGTATTGGCCAAACTTCCCAATGATGAATAATGACCTGCAAACTTGGCAGACCCTCTTTAAAAAATGTTGAGAAGACTTTCCTGGTAAATGTACGTCGTAATAATAAACACGTGGCCAGGGACGTGTCGGGGATTCAATTAGTCTTATTCTTAGGTTTTTTCGGTAAGTCACGTAGGTAAACATCAACACCCTTTTGGCCCAGNCCCCTCCCGATACGTTCCATTCATTGGCTACCACATTCTGATGAGCTCCCCCCCCCCCCTCCCCCTCAACTCGCTTTTAAGGGATTACATCTTGAATCATTGCCTCACTTGATGCAGCTAATCTGGCTGTGACGGTCCCACCTGATGACGGAGACTTGTGTTGCCTCCGAAACGTCGTGATCTTTATTTTATTTTTATTAATTTTGATGTTTTACCTACGTGACTTTACCGAAAAAACCTAAGAATAGAATCATTGCAGTCACGAAAGCTTCAAATCTAGAATCAATTAGTCTATCTGTCAAGACGAAAGTCTTGGCTTGGGCAGAACACACCACTATAAGAAGAGATGATGGACAAGACTGATGATGGAATGGCAGCCGAATGAGAGGACGACCACTGTGGACATTTGATAAACGAGAGCAGCCCATGCGCAGGAGATAGCCTTAAATCAGCAGTGGGTAAACAGCGAGTGGTAATAAACGTTCGTGGGCTGCCCGTGTGTGGTATTAATGCCGTCTCTGCCTCGCGACTAAGCTGCTGCTGACAACGCTAGAGCCATTGCACGGTTTAGCTGCTGCTGTTGAAGCAATGTTACATCTCCTGCACAATGAGCGGAATAAATATCTTCATTTTAATAGCTGTGGTGTGCGTGTTCACTGCCTCCAATCCTTCACACTCCGCGGTGGCGAGATGTTATTTCGCCACCGCGTTCCGATTATCACGGTTGGCAATGTACGGCGCGAAAGAAGTTATACATATGTAGAGAAGTTCCGACGGACGTACTCGTAGACGGAGGTAAGTTAAGGGCTTTCGCCAAGGTTTATTAAAGCTTATCAATAATACACAGCAGGGTACACAACTCCCAGGGGTTCTACTCTGAGTCCGGGTCCCTGCCGGCTAGCTCCGGTCTCTCTCGTGTCGGATCGGGGACTCTGCCGACTCCACCGAGCGGAGAGAGAAGCACCTCTACGGCTACCACCGGCTTCTCCCCAGACTCGCCACTCGATCCTCTACCCTAGTTCCCTGTTCACCCTGTTTACTTTACCCGTTCCCACAGTGACCCCGCTCTCGTCACGGGGTCTCCCTTAAGTACACCAGACGTGACGTCTTTGCACTGAACGGCACACATGACGTCACGTCCCCATTTTACTCCTCTACACAGGCATCAGAGTCGGGATCGAACCCACAGTGACCCCGCTTTCGTCACGGGGTCTCCCTTAAGTACCCTAGGAGGCGTGATGTCATCGCACTGAACGGCACACCTGATGTCACGTCCCCATTTTACTCCTCTACACATACATTTTCTTCGCCTGGTACTCGGGAGAATGTGAGTTCGATCTCGACCCTGACGCCTGTATTTCTGGAGTTTGCATGTTCCTGTGATCGCGTGGATTTCGGTTTTGCCCTCAACGTTAAGAAACACTGGTTTAGATTATACTGGTAGGAACCTCCTGGTTACACCAGCCCACAGGGGATTATTGTGTCCGTCCGTCGTGCAGGGAGGGGTGGGGCTGGGTGGGGAGGGGCTGGTCACCCCGTGGTGCCTTATAAAACTCAACGTTTAACCTACTCACGCCGGCTTGTGCCCACCCTCAGTCGGCCATATTTGCGGATACACCACGCCGCCGTTGACCCTGGCCATTGGCCAAGCAACCAACGTTCCTACCAGCTCCCTCCGCAGGAATGTGTTCTGGCTAGACTAAATGCCCAACTTCAATGTGTCACCTCTGAAACGAGCGAATAGCACTGGGTTTATAAACGATAAATAAAATAGTAACAAGTTAACCCGTAAAAAAAGTTTTTCACTAAATCCTTTATATGCGTGGCCTAGGTTNTCGTCCTCTGCTTGATGGCTGCCACCTTGGGTCAGATAATTCATGGCANCATTGCAATTGGTAATTAAATATATTGTCCTAAAAAGTGTAACATTTTGAAAAAAAANTTTACGAACATTGTCACGCACAACGAGTCTGTGTGGAAAATGTCAGCTCGATTGGATCACGTGAAGTGGGTTAAAAACGACCGAAAGATTTGCACGGTCCTAAGCAAGCAAGCGAACTTAATACTAAATGATTTATAAAAAATAGGCGGTCTCCCCGTGGACAGCATGGCCACACAACAGACTTGCAAGCCGGTGAAGACAACCCCCTGCTTCTATTTTTTGCCACTAATAGACTACACTACGGATGACCCGGTACTTGAGCACAGCAACACAACAAAAGCGTCAATATTGCAGAGAACGATAAGGGAAGAAGTCCTTAGCTCAGTGGTTATTAACCTGGGGTGCAGACGTGCAATATTTTGAAGGTAAATAATTAAAAAAAATTTACGGCAGTAAGTACTTAGCTTTCATCAAACCCTATGTTGTATTATGATTTTTAACGATCGAGAATAAAGGGAATCATATTATTGGTTCTTTCGGTAAAGTCACGTAGAAGGAAAATAATAAAATAAAACAATAAAATTCTCACGACGTTTCGACTGCAACACAAGCAATCATCATCAGGTGTGAAATCCACAGCAAGATAATTTTATAACAAGTAAACCCGTAAAAACAAAGTTTTTCACTATAAATCCTTTATATGCGTGGCGGCTAGAGTCCTCTCGTCCTCTGGCTTGAGATGGCTGCCACCTATGGGTCAGATGATTGTCTGCCAGTATTAAGCAATTGGTAATTAAATATTTAATTTGTTTTCCATAAACAGTGTAAAATTTTGGAATTTTTTTTCACGAAAATTAATTGTCACGCACAACGAGTCTGTGTGGAAAATGTCAGCTCGATTGGATCACGGGAAGTGGGTTAAAAAACGAGCGAAAGATTTTCACGGTCCCAAGCAAGCGAACTTAATATAAAGGATTTAAAAAATATATTCGCCTGTGGAGGACGCGGGGATCGATCCCGCGACCTTTGGCATGGGAAGCGAGGGCGCTACCAACTGCGCTACTCCGCCACGGCCTGTGGAGGGGTTACGCTCTGGGCTCTTACACTCTGACGTTCAGCCAAAGCGCATGAATGTAAATGTAAAATAAAAAAATTTGCCTAAAAAGTGTAAAATTTTTGAAAACAATTTTCACGAACATTAATTGTCAGCTCGATTGGATCACGGGAAGTGGGTTAAAAAACGACCGAAAGATTTGCACGGTCGTAAGCAAGCAAGCAAGCACGCAAGCAAGCAAGCACGCAAGCAAGCAAGCAAGCGAACTTAATATAAAGGATTTAAAAACTAATTCTTGCTGTGGATTTCACACCTGATGATGATTGTTTGTGTTGCAGTCGAAACGTGAGAATTTTTATTGTTTATTTTTATAATTTCCCTTCTACGTGACTACCGAAAAAGCCAAGAAGATGAATCCCACGAGGATGTTTTGACAGTCGTAGACGAAGCACCGCGAGTCGCACCGCAGTGCGCGCGACACGAAAACGTTCGGTTCAGGTGCGGCTCAGCGCTTAGGGCCGTCCATAAATGACGTCACGCACCTGGGGGGGGGGGGGTCAGACATTTGTGACGACGTGTGACGAGGGGGGGGGGGTGAGAAATGTGACGTCACATCAAAATGCGCAACTTTAAATAAATATTGAATTGTTATAGCAACACGAATTGTTATAACAACACTCCTACAACATCAGAGTGCAGGGCCACATTAAATACGCACTACAATGACAATAGTTTAAAGCGATTTGAAGCATGTTTTTATTATGTTTTATTTTTATTATTTTCCTTTTACGTGAATTTACCGAAAGAACCAAGAAGATGAATCCCTGCAGTCACGAAAGCTTTAAATCGAAATGTATCTTCTTGGTTCTTTCGGTAAAGTCACGTAGAAGGGAAATAATAAAATAATAAAAATAAAACATACTAAATAATTCTCAGTGAGAATAATTTTATGTTTTATTTTTACTCTCAGTGAGAATTATTTTATTATGTTGTATTTTTATTATTTTATTACTGCCCTTCTACGTGACTTTACCGAAAGAACCAAGAAGATGAATCCCTGCACTCACGAAAGCTTTAAATCGAAATTACGCGGAATGTTTTGGTTCCGGCCGGAACAAATTCCTCCCGGAACTATTTCTCGCGTGACGTCACACCCCCCCCCCACCCCTAGCTCATCCTCTCCCCAGCCTCTCCGAGCCACCTCCCCATTGGTCCGCTGCGCAACACGTGACCCGCGCGACCAATGGGAGACCTCGGCGTGTGTCCCCACCACATTGGGGCAAGGCGGTCCGTGGTCTCGTCTCCTGGACGTTTGTGGTGGTGGTGGCTCACTGCTGTTGACGCCACCTCCACCTCCTCCACCACTCCTCCACCTCCTCCACCACCTCCTCTTGCTTCATGGCGTCGGGCCGCGATGGGAGCGGCTTCGGCGCAGCTGACGAGGTGAGAGGAGGAAGCGCTCCCACCCACCCCCTCTTACTCCCGCGCCTTCTCCTGCCGCCCGGAGCGCAGAGCGAACCCGACACTTTGGGTCGTCGTGTCGGCGGGCGCCAGGTGCAAGTCACTGTGGCGGTGGTGGTGGTGGCGGTGGTGGTGGCGGTGGCGGCGGCGGTGGTGGTGGTAGTGGTGGTGGTGCAGTCTAGCGCCGTTGCCACCACCACCATCACACCGGTGACTGATCCTCCAGATTCCTGCTGTCACCCGCCGACGCGAACACCGCAGGTTACGACAATTTCCGGACAGGTGGCAACCGGAGGGAGTGAGTGGGTGGGTGCGCTGGTGAGTGGGTGGGTGGTGTGGGTGGGTGAGTGAGCTGGTGAGTGGGTGGGTGAGCTGGTGAGTGGGTGGGTAGCTGGTGAGTGGGTGGGTGAGCTGGTGAGTGGGTGGGTAGCTGGTGAGTGGGTGGGTGAGCTGGTGAGTGGTGGGTGAGCTGGTGAGTGGGTGGGTGGTGTGGGTGGGTGAGTGAGCTGGTGAGTGGGTGGGTGAGCTGGTGAGTGGGTGGGTAGCTGGTGAGTGGGTGGGTGAGCTGGTGAGTGGGTGGGTAGCTGGTGAGTGGGTGGGTGAGCTGGTGAGTTGGTGGGTGAGCTGGTGAGTGGGTGGGTGAGCTGGTGAGTGGGTGGGTGAGCTGGTGAGTGGGTGGGTGAGCTGGTGAGTGGTGGGTGAGCTGGTGAGTGGGTGGGTGAGCTGGTGAGTGGTGGGTGAGCTGGTGAGTGGGTGGGTGAGCTGGTGAGTGGGTGGGTGAGCTGGTGAGTGGTGGTGAGCTGGTGAGTGGTGGGTGAGCTGGTGAGTGGGTGGGTGAGCTGGTGAGTGGGTGGGTGAGCTGGTGAGTGGGTGGGTGAGCTGGTGAGTGGGTGGGTGAGCTGGTGAGTTGGTGGGTGAGCTGGTGAGTGGGTGGGTGAGCTGGTGAGTGGGTGGGTGAGCTGGTGAGTGGGTGGGTGAGCTGGTGAGTTGGTGGGTGAGCTGGTGAGTGGGTGGGTGAGCTGGTGAGTGGTGGGTGAGCTGGTGAGTGGGTGGGTGAGCTGTTGAGTGGGTGGGTGAGCTGGTGAGTGGGTGGGTGAGCTGGTGAGTGGGTGGGTGAGCTGGTGAGTGGGTGGGTGAGCTGGTGAGTGGTGGGTGAGCTGGTGAGTTGGTGGGTGAGCTGGTGAGTGGTGGGTGAGCTGGTGAGTGGGTGGGTGAGCTGGTGAGTGGTGAGCTGGTGAGTGGGTGGGTAGCTGGTGAGTTGGTGGGTGAGCTGGTGAGTGGGTGGGTGAGCTGGTGAGTGGGTGGGTGAGCTGGTGAGTGGGTGGGTGAGCTGGTGAGTGGGTGGGTGAGCTGGTGAGTTGGTGGGTGAGCTGGTGAGTGGGTGGGTGAGCTGGTGAGTCGGTGGGTGAGCTGGTGAGTGGGTGGGTGAGCTGGTGAGTGGGTGGGTGAGCTGGTGAGTGGGTGGGTGAGCTGGTGAGTGGGTGGGTAGCTGGTGAGTGGGTGGGTGAGCTGGTGAGTGGGTGGGTGAGCTGGTGAGTGGGTGGGTGAGCTGGTGAGTGGTGGGTGAGTGGGTGGGTGGGTGAGCTGGTGAGTGGGTGGGTGAGCTGGTGANTGGGTGGGTGAGCTGTTGAGTGGGTGGGTGAGCTGGTGAGTGGGTGGGTGAGCTGGTGAGTGGGTGGGTGAGCTGGTGAGTGGGTGGGTGAGCTGGTGAGTGGGTGGGTGAGCTGGTGAGTTGGTGGGTGAGCTGGTGAGTGGGTGGGTGAGCTGTGAGTGGGTGGGTGAGCTGTGAGTGGGTGGGTGAGCTGGTGAGTGGTGGGTGAGCTGGTGAGTGGGTGGGTGAGCTGGTGAGTGGTGGGTGAGCTGGTGAGTGGGTGGGTGAGCTGGTGAGTGGGTGGGTGGGTGAGTGGGTGGGTGAGCTGGTGAGTGGGTGGGTGAGCTGGTGAGTGGGTGGGTGAGCTGGTGAGTGGGTGGGTGAGCTGGTGAGTTGGTGGGTGAGCTGGTGAGTGGGTGGGTGAGCTGGTGAGTGGTGGGTGAGCTGGTGAGTGGGTGGGTGAGCTGGTGAGTGGGTGGGTGAGCTGGTGAGTGGGTGGGTGAGCTGGTGAGTGGTGGGTGAGCTGGTGAGTGGGTGGGTGAGCTGGTGAGTGGTGGGTGAGCTGGTGAGTGGGTGGGTGAGCTGGTGAGTGGTGGGTGAGCTGGTGAGTGGGTGGGTGAGCTGGTGAGTGGGTGGGTGAGCTGGTGAGTGGGTGGGTGAGCTGGTGAGTGGGTGGGTGAGCTGGTGAGTGGTGGGTGAGCTGGTGAGTGGGTGGGTGAGCTGGTGAGTGGGTGGGTGAGCTGGTGAGTGGGTGGGTGAGCTGGTGAGTGGGTGGGTGAGTGGTGAGTGGGTGGGTGAGCTGGTGAGTGGGTGGTGAGTGGTGAGTGGGTGGGTGAGCTGGTGAGTGGGTGGGTGAGTGGTGAGTGGGTGGGTGAGTGGTGAGTGGGTGGGTGAGTGGTGAGTGGGTGGTGAGCTGGTGAGTGGTGGGTGAGCTGGTGAGTGGGTGGGTGAGCTGGTGAGTGGGTGGGTGAGCTGGTGAGTGGGTGGGTGAGCTGGTGAGNTCCCGGTGGGTGAGCTGGTGAGTGGGTGGGTCAGAGCTGGTGAGTGGGTGGGTAGAGCTGGTGAGTGGGTGGGTGAGCTGGTGAGTGGGTGGGTGAGCTGGTGAGTTGGTACGGGGTGAGCTGGTGAGTTGGTGGTGAGCTGGTGAGTGGGTGGGTGAGCTGGTGAGTGGGTGGGTGAGCTGGTGAGTGGGTGGGTGAGTGGTGAGTTGGTGGGTGAGCTGGTGAGTGGGTGGGTGGGCGAGTGAGTGAATGGTTGAGAGGGTGAGTCGGCGAGTGNATGAGTTCGTGGTTTGGTGAGCGAGTGAGTNGGTGTAGTGAGTGTAATGGTTGGCTTGAGAGGGTGAGTGAATGGTGGTGAGTGATGAGCGAGTGAGTGAGTGGATGTAGTGAGTGGTTGGATTAGTGTGAGTGAGTGTTGAGTGCTGAGTGATGAGTGAATGGTGAGTGAGTGGNTTTATGAGCGAGTNAGTGAGTAGGTGAGTGGTTTGTTAGTGGTGAGTGAGTGGTTGAGTGCTGAATGGTTGAGTGAGTGNTGTGAATGGTTGAGTGAGTGAATGGTTGAGTTAGTGAATNGTTGAGTTCAGTGGTGAGTGGGTGAGTGAGTGGTAAGGTACCACCACCTTCCCCACAGCACAGACCTAACCCGGATACGTGTTTTCCTCAGTCAGCACCACCACCATCACAACTGTGCTGCAGTTTACTGGACTGCGATAAAGCTCAGCACAGACGATACCAAACTCCGTCATCTGTGTACAATCACTCCGCAGCCACCTGNCCACACAGATGATGCCAATTCCCGCACTGACGGGGTCAACCCGGGACGTTTGGCAACGATCCTTCCGTAATAACTATAGAACGAAAAAGGCCGATTGAAATCGTCTGTTGCTTAGCGGCAATGCCTCATCTTGGGGCTGCATCGCTGTTGGCGAATGCGTTGATCGTTCCGAGTGCTTGGAGTTCATTCCTGGTGTGGGGGGCATGGGCCCCCCGTTATCCGTAGTTGCCACCTGTCCCGGTTTTCACGGGAACACCGCCTCCTCTTGTTGAGGTGGTCGTTTTGTGAACACATCTCCTCCTCCGAGTTGTTCAGACTCGAAGCTCCACCTCCCCGACGGGGTCGTGACCCGTGAACTTTGGGGTCGTGACCCCTGAATTTTGAGGTCGTGACCCCCCCCCCCCCCCCCGCTGTGCCCCACAGGGCGTCCGCGTGGAGACGGAGCTGGAGCTGCTACCGCTGGGAGACTTGGATCTGACATCGGACGAGTGCATCCTGGACGAAGTGGACAGTGAGACACCCGCCCCTTCATGCAGGGTCATCCCCCCCCAGGGTCACCCCCCCAGGGTCACCCCCCCAGGGTCACCCCCCCCAGGGTCACCCCCCCAGGGTCACCCCCCAGGGTCANCCCCCCAGGGTCACCCCCCCAGGGTCACCCCCCCAGGGTCACCCCCCCAGGGTCATCCCCCCCCAGGGTCANCCCCCCCAGGGTCACCCCCCCAGGGTCAACTCATTGACCCGCGACTGACGCCAGTCTCATCTGAGCTGACCTAGAGGCAGCCACCCAGGACTCTGAAAGGCCGTGCCGGCNGCTGCGTTGGCTGGTGAAGGTTTCTTCCAAACGCATTGCTGGTGACGGCTGCTGGTGACGGCTGCTGGTGACGGTTGCTTGCGAATGCGTTGCCGTCCCTCGTGAATGCGTTTGTGTCTCCGTGTGTCTCCGTGTGTCTCCGTGTGTCTCCGTGTGTCTCCGTGTGTCTCTGTGCCGCAGCTCACCTCCAGGCGAACCTGGAGATGAGCTGGTGAAGGAGGCGCTCACGGTGAGGAGAGGAGGCCCTAGGGCCCCNCGCCCCGCGCGTNCCTCTCTGTGTGTTGTGTCACGTTGTGTCACCCCTCTCTGTGTGGTGTGTCACGGTGTGTCACCNTGCCTCTCGTTGTGTCACGGTGTGTCACCGTGCCTNTCTGTGTGTGTCACCGTGTCTCTCCGCGGTGTGTCTCCGTTGTCCCTGTATGTCCCGGGTCTCAACGTGTCTCACCGTTTCTCCCCGTATCTCACTGTCTCACCGTGTCTCCCGCGTCTCACCNTTTCTNCCTGTGTCTCGCTGTGTCTCGCTGTGTCTCCCTGTGTCTCACTGTGTCTCACCATGTCTGACTGTGTCTTCCCGCGTCTCACCGTTCTCCCTGTGTCTCCGTCTCTCACCGTGTGTACCGTGTGTCACCGTGTCTCCTGTGTGTCACCGTGTCTCTCCGTGTCTGTGCGTGTGTCTCCGTGTGTCCCTGTATGTCCTCGGTCTCACCGTGTCTCACCGTTTCTCCCCGTATCTCACTGTCTCACCATGTCTCACCGTGTCTCCGTTTCTCCCCGCGTCTCACCATTTCTTCCTGTCTCCCGTTCTCCCTGTATCTCACTGTCTCCCTGTGTCTCCGTGTCTCACCATGTCTCCCTGTATCTCACCGTGTCTCCCTGTATCTCACCGTGTCTCCCTGTGTCTCACTATCTCACCGCGTCTCACCGAGTTCTCCCTGTGTCTCACCGTGTCTCCCTGTGTCTCCGTGTCTCCCTGTGTCTCACCGTGTCTCTCCGTCTCCCCGCTCTCACCGTGTCTTCCCTGCATGTCCCGTGTCTCACCGCGTCTTCCCGCTTCNCACCGCTTCTCACCGCGTGTGTGTCACCCCGTATCTCACCGTATCTCCCTGTATCTCACCGCGTGTCCCTGTGTCTCACCGTGTCTCCCTGTATCTCACCATATCTCACCGTGTCTCACCGTGTCTCACCGTGTCTCCCTGTGTCTCACCGTGTCTCCGTATCTCACCGTGTATCCCTGTGTCTCCCTGTGTCTCACCGTGTCTCACCGTGTCTCCCTGTATCTCACCGTGTATCCCTGTGTCTCCCTGTGTCTCACCGTGTCTCACCGTGTCTCACNGTGTCTCCCTCTATCTCATCGTGTCTCCCATGTCTTCCCGCATCTCGTCGTGTCAGGGCGTGGACCTCAGGCACTACTCGAAGCACGTGGAGAAAGAGCTGCAGGAGATCGAGAATGCGTCCATCAGGGACTGTATCCTCCACCCCTCCCGTGCTGGTGGTGCTCTTAGAGTGCCGGTGCGGTGGTATGGTGCTCTAGAGTGCCGGTGCGGTGAGTGTGGTGCCGCGTGTGTCGATCTAGGGGAGGTCCTGATCCTCCCCTAGGTCTACTCGGCCTCAAATGAGTACCNGGTGCGGTGTATAAACATCGCCACCGGGGAGACAAAGGCGGCCGGGCGTGGTGCTGGCCACCCACCTGTCGTGTGCCGTGCCGGCCTTCATAGGTGCTCGCTAACAGCACTTGCTATACCGGGGGATGTTTGCATGGGTGTGTTGAGTGCGGTGCGTTCAGTACCGGCAAAGTGAGTGTGTGGCGCTGTGAGTGTCGTGCCGTGAGTGAGTGGCGGTGCGGTGAGTGAGTGGTAGTGCCGTGAGCGAGTGGTGGTGCGGTATGGTGAGTGAGTGGTGGTGTGGTGAGTGGTGGTGTGGTGTGGTGAGTGTCGGGCGAGTGGTGGTGCGGTGAGCGAGTGGCGGTGTGGTGAGTGGCGGTGCGGTGAGTGAGTGGTGGTGTGGTGTGGTGTGGTGAGTGGCGGTGCGNTGAGTGGTGGTGGTGTGGTGCGGTGTGGTGAGTGGCGGTGCGGTGAGCGAGTGGCGGTGTTCATCCGTAACGGAGTGTAGACATCAAGGAGAGTGAAAACATCGCAAGCCTGCACGGCCAGATCACCTCCTGCGACTCCATCCTGCAGGTGCCACATTCACCACCACCACAACGTCAACAACCACCACCGCCACCACCACAATATCAACAACAACCGCTACAACATCAACAGCAACCACCACCACAGCCACCACCACAACTCCAACAACCACCACAACCACTACAACCACCACAACAACCACCGCCATATCAACCACCACAACCGCCACCACAACAACAACACCAAAAACAACCACTGCCACATCAAACGACCACGACCACATCAACCACCACCACATNAACCACCGACAACAACGTCCACCACCACCACCAACATCTACAACCACCACCACCACATCAACCACCACAACCGCCACCACAACTGCAACAACCACCACAACAATAACCACCACCACATCAAACGACCCGCCACCACAACTGCAACAACCACCACAACAACCCCACCACCACCACATCAGTCCCTTTGGTTCTCACTTTGCAACTCAATTTGGTGGTCACATGACCCGGCAGCAGCGCGTGCGCCATTCACGGCCAACACCGGGCCTCCCCTAGGTCGACTCGGCCTCAAATGAGTACCGGGCACGGTGCTGGCCGCCATCGCCCGTCGCGTAGCCGTGCCGGCCTTCATAGGCGCTGCAACTCGCTAACAGCACTTGCCCCGACAGTCTATTAAGGCTACTCGAGGGGGGGTATCTTTGTCTTTTCTTTAATGCGTGTGTGTTTGTGCGTGTGTCTGTGTGTGTGTCNGTCTGTGCGTGTGTCTGTGCGTGTGTGTCTGTGTGTGTCTGTGCGTGTGTGTGTGTCTGCGTGTGTGTGCGTGTGTGTGTGTCTGTGCGTGTGTGTCTGTCCGTGTCTGTGCTTGTGTGTGTGTCTGTGCGTGTTTGTGTGTGTCTGTGTGTGTGTCTGTGCGTGTGCGTGTGTGTGCGTGTGTGTGTCTGTGCGTGTGTGTGCGTGTGTGTGTGTCTGTGCGTGTGTGTCTGTTTGTGCTTGTGTGTTTGTCCGTGTCTGTGCGTGTGCGTGTTTGTGTGTGTGTGTGTCTGTGTGTGTGTGTGTGCGTGTGTCTGCGTGTGGCTATGCGTGTGTTTGTGCGTGTGTGTGTCTGTGTGTTCGCGTGTGTCTGTGCGTGTGTGTGTGTGTCTGTGCGCGTGTGTATCTGTGTGTGTGTGCGTGTGTGTCTGTGCGTGTGTCTGTGCGTGTGTCTGTGCGTGTCTGTGCGTGTGTGTGTGCGTGCGTGTGTGTCTGTGCGCGTGTCTGTCTGTGCGTGTCTGTGCGTGCGTGTGTGTCTGTGCGTGTGTCTGTGCGTGTGTGTTTGTGTGCGTGCGTGTCTGTGTGTGCGTGTCTGTCTGTGTGTGCGTGTGTCTGTGCGTGTGCGTGTGTCTGTGCGTGCGTGTGTGTCTGTGCGTGTGTGTCTGTGCGTGTCTGTGCGTGTGTGTGTCTGTGCGTGTGTGCGTGTGTGTCTGTGCGCGTGTGTCTGTGCGTGTGTGTCTGTGCGTGTGTGTGTGTCTGTGCGTGTGTCTGTGCGTGTGTGTGTGTGTGTGTCTGTGCGCGTGTGTCTGTGCGTGTGTGTCTGTGCGCGTGTGTGTCTATGCGTGCGTGCGTGTGTGTGTGTGCGTGTGTGTCTGTGCGTGTGTGTGCGCGTGTCTGTGCGTGTGTGTCTGTGCGTGTGTGTGTGTGCGTGTGTGTCTGTGCGTGTGTGTCTGTGTGCGTGTGTGTCTGTGCGTGCGTGTGTGTCTGTGTGCGTGTGTGTCTGTGCGTGTGTGTCTGTGCGTGCGCGTGTCAGCGCATGGAGGAGATGCTGTCGTCGTTCCAGACGGACCTGAGCAGCATCAGCTCGGAGATCCAGACGCTGCAGGAGCAGTCGGTGGCCATGAACGTGAAGCTGCGCAACCGGCAGGCGGTGCGCGGGGAGCTGAGCCAGCTCGTGGACGAGCTGGTGGTGCCCGGCGCCATGATCACGTGTGCCAACACCACCAACACCACCACCACCAACACCACCACCACCAACACCACCACCACAACCATTGCTGCCACAGGCACCGCCATCACCACTACAACCACCAACACCACCACCACCAACACCACCACACAACCATTGCTGCCACAGGCACCGCCGTCACCACCACAACCAACAACACCGCCACGACCATGACTACCACCGCCACCACCACACAACCACCACTACCACCACTACCACCACTAACANCCACCACCACTACAACCAACACCACCGACACCGCCACGACCATTACTACCGCAGCCACCACCGCCACCAACACCACCACCAACACCACCACCACCAACACCACCACCACCAACACCACCACCACTACCATTGCTGCCACAGACACCGCCGTTACCGCCACAACCAACAACCACCGACACCGCCACGACCATGACTACCACCGCCACCTCAGCCACCACAGCCACCGCCGCCACCACCACTACAACCAACACCACTACAACCAACACCATAACCAACACCACCGACACCGCCACGACCATGACTACCGCACCACCACCACCAACACCACCACCGCCACCAACACCGCCACCAACACACCAACACCACCACCAACACCACCACCAACACCACACCAACACCACTACCACATCACCACCAACACCACCACCGCCACCAACACGCCACCAACACCACCANCAANACCACCANCAACACCACCACCAACACCACCACCACCACCACCAACACCACACCAACACCGCCACCAACACCAACACCACCAACACCACTACTACAACCACCATCACCACCACCAACACCACCACCAACACCACCACCAACACCACCACTCCCCACCAACACCACCACCAACACCGCCACCACCACCATCACCACCACCAACACCACCACCACCAACACCACCACCAACACCACCACCAACACCACCACCGACACCACCACCACCACCAACACCGCCACCAACACCACCACCGACACCACCACCACCACCAACACCGCCACCAACACCAACACCACCACCAACACCACCACCGCCACCACANCGCCACCACCAGCCACCAACACCACACCGCCAGCAACACCACCACCACCACCAACACCGCCACCAACACCAACACCACCACCAACACCACCAACACCGCCAACACCGTTACTACTACAACCACCATCACCAACATCACCGAAACCGCCACAACCATCACTACCACAAGACAACATCCCCGTATAGCCGTAAGACTGTAGGGGCAAGTGCTGTTAGCGAGCACCTATGAAGGCCGGCACGACACACGAGGAGGTGGGTGGCCTACTGCTTTTGAAACCATCCTGCGATGTTTACTGCACACCGCACCAGTACTAATTTGAGGCTGATCACCTAGAGGAGGCCCAGGACCTTCAGATATTCGTCACCGCCGTGAGCGGAATCAACTCGGGGTGCCGGATTTGTAGCGCAGCGTAGCGCTAACCGCTGCACCACAGCTCCCCACTTACTACCACAATCACCACAACCCACCTCTGCCACCAATACCACCGCCGCCACCANAGCCACCACCATAACCACCACCAACACCACCACCAACACCACCGACACAACCATTACTACCACAGCCACCACCATCACCACAAAGATCCCTTGGATAGACTTCACCACCATCGCTGCAAACGAGCACCGCTGGTACTACTGCCACCATCGCCGCCGCCACCACTGTACCCACCACCGTCCCCACCACCGTCACCACCGTCACCACCATTGCCAAAGCCACCACTGTCACCACCATTACCACCACCGCCACCGTGATCACCACCGCCACCACCATTACCACCACCATTGCCACCGTCACCACCATTGCCACCGCCACCACCACCGCCACCACCGTCACCACCATTACCATCACCACCGTCACCACCGCCACCACCGTCGCCACCACTGACAGCGCCACAAGTGGTGGGCCCGATGCNAGCGTCGCGTTTTGGGCGTCACCAGTAACTCATCACCCGCATTACCGCCCCGGCCCCCCCCCCCCCCCCCCCCCCCCCCCCCCCCGTGCCCACCCCCTCCCCTCCCGCATGCGATCCTGGACCGCCGGTGACNGAGCGCGACTTCCTGGAGCAGCTGCAGGACTCAACAACAAGATCAACTACGCCAAGGAGCACCTTCCGCGAGACGCTCGCCGCCAGGACAGCACGACGTGCTGGCCAAGCTGAAGGCCAAGGTCACCATCACCACCATCATCATCACCACCACTAACCATCACCACCATCATCATCACCACCACCATCATCATCACCACTGCCAACACGCACGACGTGCTGGCCAAGGTACTGCCACCATCACCAACATCATCACCATCATCATCACCATCACCACCAACATCACCATCATCACCACTGCCAACATCAGCACGACGTGCTGGCCAAGCTGAAGGCCAAGGTGCCGCCACCATCATCACCACCATCATCACCATCACCACCATCATCATNACCACCATCATCACCATCACATCACCATCACCACCATCATCATCATCANCAACATCACCATCACCACCATCATCACCACCATCACCAACATCACCACCATCGCCACCATCATCACCATCACCACTACCACCATCATCACCATCATCACCATCATCACCACCATCAACATCACCACTGCCAACACGCACGACGTGCTGGCCAAGCTGAAGGCCAAGGTGCCGCCACCATCATCACCATCACTACATCATCATCACCATCATCACCATCACCACCATCATCATCATCACCACCATNACCATCATCACCATCACCACCATCATCACCATCACATCATCACCACCATCACNATNACCACCATCAGCCCATCATCACCACCACCATCATCACCACCGCTACCATCACCACCGCCAACACGCACCGTGCTGGCCANGCTGAAGGCCAAGGTGCTGCCACAATCACCAACATCACCACCATCATCATCACCATCACCACCATCATCATCACCATCACCACCATCATCATCATCACCACCACCATCATCACCATCATCACCACCACCATCATCACCATCATCACCACCGCCAGGACACGCACGACGTGCTGGCCAAGCTGAAGGCCAAGGTGCCGCCACCATCATCACCATCACCACCATCATCATCACCACCATCACCACCATCATCACCATCACCACTATCATCACCATCATCACATCACATCACCATCACCACCATCATCATCACCATCACCCATCANCATCCACCACCACCATCATCACCATCATCACCACCATCACATCCACCACGCATCATCACCCATCACCACCACTCATCATCACCATCACCACCATCATCATCATCACACCATCACCATCATCACNATCACCACCATCATCACCATCACCACCATCATCATCACCAACATCACCACCATCACCATCATCACCACTACCACCATCATCACCACCGCTACCATGCCACCACCATCATCATCATCACCATCATCACCATCACCACGCCAGGACACGCACGACGTGCTGGCCAAGCTCAAGGCCAAGGTGCCGCCACCATCACCACCATCATCACGACCACCATCATCACCATCACCACCATCATCACCAACATCATCACCATCATCACCATCATCACCGTCCATCATCACCACCGCCACCATCACCACCAACATCACCACTGCCAGGACACGCACAACGTGCTGATGAACCACATCGTCAGAACCAGTCCTGGGCCTNCCCTAGGTCGACTCAGCCTCAAATGAGTACCTGGTGCGATTTANGGGGAGCGGTAGTGTAGCGGTTAGCGCTACGCTGCGCTATGAACCTGGCGACCCGGGTTCGATTCCCGCTCACGGCTAACACCAGTGACGATTATCTGAACCGGTNCTGGGCCTCCCCTAGGTCGACTCAGCCTTAAATGAGTACCTGGTGCGGTGTGTAAACATCGCCACTGGGAAACAAAGGCGGTCGGGCGTGTGCTGGCCACCCACCCCTCGTTCGTGTACCGTTCCGGCCTTCACAGGTGCTCGCTAACAGCACTTGCCCCTACAGTCTGTTAAGGCTATACGGGTGATCTTTGTGTATATGCGTGTGTGTGTGTATGCNTGTGTGTGTGTGTATACTTGTGTGTATGCGTGTGTGTGTATACGTCTGTGTGTATGCGTGTGTGTGTATACGTGCGTGTGTGTATGCTTGTGTGTATGCATGTGTGTGTATACGTGCGTGTGTATGCGTGTGTGTATATGTGTGTGTGTATGCGTGTGTACGCGTGTGTGTGTGTGCGTGTGTGCGTGTGTGTATGCGTGTGTATGCGTGTATGTGTGTATGCGTGTGTGTGTGTATACGTGTGTGTGTATACGTGTGCGTGTGTGTATGCGTGTGTGTGTATGCGTGTTTGTACGTGTGTGTATNCGCNTGTGTGTATACGTNTGTGTGTATGACGCGTGTGTATATGTGTGTGTATGCGTGTGTGTGTGTATGCGTGTGTGCAGGCCATTGCCAAGGTCCGTGAGTTCATCCTGCAGAAGATTTACGCCTTCCGCAAGCCCATGACCAACTACCAGATGGCACAGAACACGCTGCTCAAGTTCCGGTGAGTGGCACTCACGCACACAGACAACAAAGATCCCCCTTATAGCCTTTGCAGACTGTTGGGCAAGTGCTGTTAGCGAGCAATTACAAGGCCGGCACGGCGCACGAGAGCGTGGGTGGCCAACACCACGCCCGGCCGCCTTTGTCTCCTAGTGCTGGCGATGTTTTTACACACCGCTACGAACCTGGCGACCCGGGTTCGATTCCCGCTCACGGCCAACACCGGTGACGATGATCTGAACCCGGTCCTGGGCCTCCCTAGGTCGATTCGGCCTCAAACCAGTACCGAAGTGGGTGTGCGAATAAATTGTCACCACCGTCACCACCGTCACCACCGTCACCATCGNTACCACCGTCACCACCACCGTCACCACCGTCACCACCGCCACCACGTCACCACCGTCACCATCGTCACCACCGTCACCACCGTCACCACCGCACCACTGTGACCACCGTCACTATCGTTACCACCGTCACCACCATTACCACCACCGTCACCACCGCCACCACCGCCACCACCGTCACCACTGCTGACAACGCCACAAGTGGTGGGCCCGGACCCCTCGGCCGCACAGCGATGCGAGCGTCGCGTTTTGGGGCGCCGCCCAATAACGTGTCACCCACCCCCCCAACCCGCCCGTGNCCCCCCCCCGGGCCCCCCCCCCCCCCGTGCGTCGCCGCAGCTTCTTCTCGGAGTTCCTGCTGGCGAACGAGCGTCACGTGGCCAAGGAGGTGCGGGACGAGTACGTGGACACGATGGCGCGCATCTACTACTCGTACTTCAAGGCCTACACCAGCCGCCTCATGAAGCTGCAGGTGCCGCCACTGTGGAGCGGGGGGGGGTGACAATGGTGGTGGTGATGACGATGGTGATGGATGGTGGTGATGACGATGGTGATGGTGATGGTGGTGATGACGATGATGGCAATGGTGGTGGTGATGACGATGATGACGATGATGACGAGTGTGGTGATGGTGGTGATGGTGGTGATGACGATGATGACGATGGTGGTGGTGATGGTGGTGATGGTGGTGGTGGTGGTGCCATGGTGGTGATGACGATGACGTGGTGGTGGTGATGGTGGTGATGGTGGTGATGGTGGTGATGGTGCTGTCCGCCTTCATCACCGTGAGGTGCCGACGACCCCTTGNCCCCACCCCCCCCACTNCCCCCCACTCCCCCCCCACCCCACTCCCCCCCACTCCCCCCACCCCCCACTCCCCCCACTCCCCCCACCCCCACTCCCCCCCCACTCCCCCCACCCCACTCCCCCCCACTCCCACCCCCACTCCCCCCCACTCCCACCCCACTCCCACCCCCACCGTGTCCCCGCAGTACGAGGAGGTGGCCGACAAAGATGACCTCATGGGGTGGAGGACACGGCCAAGAAAGATATCCTCCCTCGCGACTGGGGGAGGGCGAGAGGGGGAGGGTGAGTGGGGGAGGGGGGAGTGGGTGGGGGAGTGGGGGTGGGGCGGGTGGGGCGAGTGGGGGGGCGAGTGAGGGGAGGGGCCAGTGGGGGGGGTGAGTGGTGTTCTCCGCTTGAGCCCTTCCCCTTGACGATCTGAACGTTTCTTCTCGAAGCCGTCGCTCCGCAACCGCAACACCACCTTCACGCTGGGCAACCGCGGCGCCGTCATCTCCGGCGAGCAGCTGGAGGCGCCCATCCTGGTGCCGCACGCCGCCCAGAAGCAGGACACGCGGTGGGCGACGCGCGGAGCGGGGCGCACACGCGTCACGCACTAGCGTCACGCACTAGCGTCACGCACTAGCGTCACTCACGCACTAGCGTCACGCACTAGCGTCACGCACTAGCGTCACGCACTCGCGTCACGCGCACGCGTCGCGCGCTAGCGTCACTCGCGTCACGCACTAGCGTCACGCACTAGCGTCACGCGCTAGAGTCACGCACTAGCGTCACGCACACGCGTCACGCACTAGAGTCACTCACTAGCGTCACGCACTAGCGTCACGCGCTAGAGTCACGCACTAGCGTCGCGCGCTAGCGTCACGCACTCGCGTCACGCACTAGCGTCACGCACTCGCGTCACGCACACGTGTCACGCACTAGCGTCACTCGCTAGCGTCGCGCACTAGCGTCACGCACTAGCGTCACGCACTAGCGTCACGCACTAGCGTCACGCACACGCGTCACGCACTAGCGTCGCGCACTAGCGTCGCGCACTAGCGTCGCGCACTAGCGTCGCGCACTAGCGTCACTCACTCGCGTCACACAAGGTGCCGCTGCATGCGGCCGGTCGACTCGGGTCAGGTGGTGCATCAACCAGTCATCTCGGTCATCTCGGTCAGTCGACCCGTGGCACCTGCTGGGTCTGGTTTGTGACCTCCTGCCGGCGGGCGTTCGACAACTTCACGTGGCCGTGAAAGTGCACCTGGCCTGGCACAGGCGCCGTGGTGACGTCACCGCCGCGTGGGAGAGTCTGCTCCGTAGCCAGCTGTGTGTGTGTGTGTCTGTGTGTGTTCTTGTGTGTGTGTTAGTGAGTATCTGTGTGTGTGAGTATCTCTGTGTGTCTCTGTGTGTGTGTGTGTTCTGTGTGTGTGGAACTCCACTCCCACAACTCCCAATCGGTGATGGGGCAGTTGTGGAGAGAGTGGAGAGTTTCCCATATCTGGGCAGTGTGCTTATGACCGGCTCCAGTTTATCAGCAGAGGTCTCCGAATCAGTCGAGCGGCATTCTTTTCATCGGTTGCGTAACGCTGTGTGGAAGCTACCTGGTCTGTCGCTCCGCACGAAGCTTCAGGTCTTCTGGCCACGGTCATTCCCTCTCTTCTCTACGGTTGCGAAACGTGGACCCCCTAATGGAGCATCTTCGCCGGTTGGAAACATTTAGGCTGGCCTGCCTACGATCCATCTTGGGTTTAACCAGGCTGGATTGTGTGAGGAGCTCACAAATCCTTGAAAGATCTGGGCAAAGTCCCATCGGTGAGCTCCTCCGGCAGGCAAGGCTGCGTTGGCTGGGTCATGTAGCCCGCATGCCCAGCTACCGCATGCCTAAACAGCAGTCGCCCTCCAACAACAACGGAGGGCGGAGGAGCGACGCTCCCAACAAGAGCGGAGCGCCGGGTGGCTAAAGCACAGCAAGTTGGTACAGTAGGGGCACAGGTGGTGCATCAGCCAGTCATCTCATTCAGTCGACCGTGGCACCTGGGTCTGCCCCGTGACCTCCTGCCAGCGGGCGTTCGACACTTCACGTGGCCTCAAGGTGCACTTGGCCTGGCACAATCGTGGTGACGTCACCGCCACTTAGTGGTGAATGGCGTTTGTTGTTGTGTGTGTGTGAGTATCTCTGTGTGTCTCTGTGTGTGTGAGTGCAGTACTCGTTTGTGTGTCTGTTCCGTGTGTGGAGTGTGCTCTGTGTGTGTGTGTCTCTGTGTGTGTGTGTGTCTCTCTGTGTCTCTGTGTGTCTCTGTGTGTGTGAGTGCAGTACTCGTTTGAGAGTCTGTTCCGTAGCCAGCACTACGCGCTGTGTGTGTGTGTCTCTGTGTGTCTCTGTGTGTCTCTGTGTGTCTCTGTGTGTCTCTGTGTGTGTCTCTGTGTGTCTCTGTGTGTCTCTGTGAGTGTGTGTTGCNCTGTGTGTCTCTGTGTGTCTCTGTGTGTCTCTGTGTGTGTCTCTGTGTGTGTGAGTGCAGTACTCGTTTGAGAGTCTGTTCCGTAGCCAGCACTACGCGCTGTGTGTGTGTGTCTCTGTATGTGTCTCTGTGTGTGTGTGTGTGNGTGTGTGTCTCTGTGTGTGTCTCNNGTGTGTGTGTAGTATCTCTGTGGTCTGTGTGTGTGAGTACTCGTGTGTGTCTGTGTGTCTCTGTGTGTGTGTGAGTATCTCCGTGTGTCTCTGTGTGTCTCNGTGTGTGGTGAGTGCAGTACCGNTTGAGACGCGTAGCCAGCATACGCGCTGCTGGACACTNCTGCCGCGAGCCTCTTCCTCTGCGACTTCTTCATGGTGAGCGGCGCCTCTGCCCACGAGCTCTTCACCAGCCAGTCTGGCCGCCCCTCTCCATGTTCATGGTGAGCGACGCACGCCGACACGCGCACGCAAACTCGCTCGCCCGCACACTCGACCACTCAGCCACTCGCTCGGCCACTCACTCAGCCACTNAGACTCGCTCACTCACTCAGCCAGTCACTCAGCCACTCTCAGCCACTCTGCCACTTGCTCGCTCACTCACTCAATCACTCGCCCACACACCCACCCACTTACACACTCAACTACTAAGNCACTCGCTCGTCCACTCGCTCGGCCACTCGCTCACTCGCTCAGCCAGCCACTCAGCCAGTCGTCANCTCACACTCATCACCCACTCACCCACACACTCACCACCCACTTNCACACTCACCACCAGCCACTTGCTCGCCATTGCTCAGACCATCGCATGCTCGGTCACTCAACTGCCACTCACCACATCACCACCATCGCCTCATCGCCATCACACACTANCATAATCGTCATCATCACCACNTTGTCATCATCGCATCCACCATCGTCATCATCACCCATCGTCACCTCGTCATCATCGTCATCATCGTCATCGTCCTCATCATCGTCGTCATCATCGTCATCATCGTCATCATTGTCATCGTCATCACCATCATCGCCATCACTATCACTATCATCATGGTCATCGTTATCACCATCGTCATCACCACCACTACCACCATCATCATCACCATCACCACCACCACCACCATCATCGCAATCACCACCACCACCATCACCACCACCATCATGCCATCACTGTTGGCGAGTGTGTTGGTGAGTGTGTTGGTGAGTGTGTTGGTGAGTGTGTGAGTGTGTGGGCGAGTGTGTGGGCGTAGTGTGTTGGTGAGTGTGTGGGTGAGTGGGTTGGTGAGTGGGTTGGTGAGCGTGTTGGTGAGCGTGTGGGTGAGCGTGTTGTCGAGTGTATGGGTGAGTGTGTTGGTGAGTGTGTTGGTGAGTGGGTTGGTGAGCGTGTTGGTGAGCATGTGGGTGAGCGTGTTGATGAGTGTATTGGTGAGTGTGTGGGTGAGTGTGTGGGTGAGTGTGTTGGTGAGTGTGTGGGCGAGTGTGTTGGTGAGTGTATGGGTGAGTGTGTTGGGGAGTGTGTTGGTGAGTAAGTGAGTGGCTGAGTGAGTGGTGGCTGAGTGAGTGGCTGAGTGAGTGAGTGTGTTGGTGTGTTGGTGAGTGACCGAGTGAGTGAGTGGCTGAGTGAGTGGCTGAGTGAGTGAGTGTGTTGGTGAGTGTGTTGGTGAGTACGTAGTGGGGCCGAGTGTCGATGGCTCCGAGCCGCTGGGGTCGGTGCTGCGGATGCTGTAGATGTTCATCTCCAGGATGAGCTCAAAGCGCGGCCACAGCAGCTCCAGCAGCGCATCCCAGTACCTGTGCACCGCACAACGCACCGCTTTACACGACGCAATGCTCTACACGCCACACCCTATACACTGCACGATAGACCACACCATACGTACCGCACTATATACCACACACACCGCCCATACACCGCACCACACTATACACCACACTATACACCACACTATAGACCACACCATACGTAGCGCACTATACATCACGCGCACCGCCCATACACCGCACCAAACTATACAACACACGCACCGCACCATACTATACACCGCACCGTACTATACACAGCATCATACTATACACAGCATCATACTATACACAGCATCATACTATACACCGCATCATACTATACACAGCATCATACTATACACCACACAATACTATACACACACAATACTATACACAGCATCATACTATACACAGCATCATACTATACACAGCATCATACTATACACAGCATCATACTATACACAGCATCATACTATACACAGCATCATACTATACACCACACAATACTATACACAGCATCATACTATACACAGCATCATACTATACACAGCATCATACTATACACAGCATCATACTATACACAGCATCATACTATACACAGCATCATACTATACACAGCATCATACTATACACCGCATCATACTATACACAGCATCATACTATACACCACACAATACTATACACACACAATACTATACACAGCATCATACTATACACAGCATCATACTATACACAGCATCATACTATACACAGCATCATACTATACACAGCATCATACTATACACAGCATCATACTATACACCACACAATACTATACACAGCATCATACTATACACAGCATCATACTATACACAGCATCATACTATACACAGCATCATACTATACACAGCATCATACTATACACAGCATCATACTATACACAGCATCATACTATACACCACACAATACTATACACCACACAATACTATACACAGCATCATACTATACACAGCATCATACTATACACAGCATCATACTATACACAGCATCATACTATACACAGCATCATACTATATACAGCATCATACTATACACCGCATCATACTATACACAGCATCATACTATACACCACACAATACTATACACCACACAATACTATACACAGCATCATACTATACACAGCATCATACTATACACAGCATCATACTATACACAGCATCATACTATACACAGCATCATACTATACACAGCATCATACTATACACCACACAATACTATACACCACACAATACTATACACAGCATCATACTATACACAGCATCATACTATACACAGCATCATACTATACACAGCATCATACTATACACAGCATCATACTATACACCACACAATACTATACACCACACAATACTATACACAGCATCATACTATACACAGCATCATACTATACACAGCATCATACTATACACAGCATCATACTATACACAGCATCATACTATACACAGCATCATACTATACACAGCATCATACTATACACCACACAATACTATACACATCATCATACTATACACCGCATCATACTATACACAGCATCATACTATACACCACACAATACTATACACCACACAATACTATATACAGCATCATACTATACACCGCATCATACTATACACAGCATCATACTATACACCACACAATACTATACACAGCATCATACTATACACAGCATCATACTATACACAGCATCATACTATACACAGCATCATACTATACACAGCATCATACTATACACCACACAATACTATACACAGCATCATACTATACACAGCATCATACTATACACCACACAATACTATACACCACACAATACTATACACAGCATCATACTATACACAGCATCATACTATACACCACACAATACTATACACCACACAATACTATACACAGCATCATACTATACACAGCATCATACTATACACCACACAATACTATACACCACACAATACTATACACAGCATCATACTATACACAGCATCATACTATACACAGCATCATACTATACACCACACAATACTATACACAGCATCATACTATACACCGCATCATACTATACACAGCATCATACTATACACACACAATCTATACACCACACAATACTATACACAGCATCATACTATACACAGCATCATACTATACACAGCATCATACTATACACAGCATCATACTATACACAGCATCATACTATACACCACACAATACTATACACAGCATCATACTATACACAGCATCATACTATACACCACACAATACTATACACAGCATCATACTATACACAGCATCATACTATACACCGCACAATACTATACACAGCATCATACTATACACCGCATCATACTATACACAGCATCATACTATACACCACACAATACTATACACCACACAATACTATACACAGCATCATACTATACACAGCATCATACTATACACAGCATCATACTATACACCGCATCATACTATACACAGCATCATACTATACACCACACAATACTATACACCACACAATACTATACACAGCATCATACTATACACAGCATCATACTATACACAGCATCATACTATACACCGCATCATACTATACACAGCATCATACTATACACCACACAATACTATACACCACACAATACTATACACAGCATCATACTATACACAGCATCATACTATACACAGCATCATACTATACACCGCATCATACTATACACAGCATCATACTATACACCACACAATACTATACACCACACAATACTATACACAGCATCATACTATACACAGCATCATACTATACACAGCATCATACTATACACAGCATCATACTATACACAGCATCATACTATACACAGCATCATACTATACACCGCATCATACTATACACAGCACCGCACTATACACCACGCACACACGCATGTCACCACACCGTGTGTAAGCGTGCGTGGCGCTGTGCGAGTGAGCGTGTAGCCAGTGCATGCTCTGCCTGGCATAATGAGAATAACGTGAGCTGCCCATCACTTGAGTTACAGGTAGTGCGGGCACCCCCAGGGGCAGCTATCCCCTCTGTATTCGTCTGCCGGGTGTGGGCGATGCTGCTGCTGTTGTTGTTGTTGTGTGCTCAAAGCCTAGGGGCACCCCCAGGGGCAGCTGCCCGCTCTGTATTAGTCTGCCGGGCGTGGGCGATGCTGCTGCTGCTGTTGTTGTGTGCTCAAAGCCTAGGGGCACCCCCAGGGGCAGCTATCCCCTCTGTATTCGTCTGCCGGGTGTGGGCAATGCTGCTGCTGCTGCTGTTGTTGTGTGCTCAAAGCCTAGGGGCACCCCCAGGGGCAGCTGCCCGCTCTGTATTAGTCTGCTGCGAGTAGGGGGTGATGATTACTGCTGCTGTGATGGAGATGCTGATGAGACGATAATGATTGAGATGACGATGATGATGATCGGAGATGATGATGATGATGATGATAGAGATGATGATGATGATAATTGAGAGACGATGATGATGATGACGTAGATAATGATAGAGATGATGACTAAAATGATTGAGATTATGATGATGGAGATGATGAGAGATGATGATGGAGATGATGATGATAGAGATATGATGGAGATGATGATGATTGAGATGATGATGATGAGAGATGATGANTAAAATGATGATGATGATGATGGAAATGATCACGAATGGGCCACATCACCTGTCGAGAGTGTACGTGTGCTCTGCACGTCCTCTGCGTGTGCCCTACGTATGCTCTGCGTATGCTCTGCGTGTGCTCTGCGTGTGCTCTGCGTGTGCCCTACGTATGCCCTGCGTATGCTCTGCGTGTGCTCTGCGTGTGCTCTGCGTGTGCCCTACGTATGCCCTGCGTGTGCTCTGCGTGTGCTCTGCGTGTGCTCTACGTGTGCTCTGCGTGTGCTCTGCGTGTGCTCTACGTGTGCTCTACGTGTGCTCTGCGTGTGCTCTGTACGCTCTGCGTGTGCTCTACGTGTGCTCTGCGTGTGCTCTGCGTGTGCTCTACGTGTGCTCTGCGTGTGCTCTACGTGTGCTCTGCGTGTGCTCTACATGTGCTCTGCGTGTGCTCTACGTGTGCTCTGCGTGTGCTCTACATGTGCTCTACGTGTGCGCTGCGTGTGCTCTGCGTGTGCTCTACGTGTGCTCTGCGTGTGCTCTACGCGTGCTCTACATGTGCTCTACATGTGCTCTGCGTGTGCTCTGCGTGTGCTCTACATGTGCTCTACATGTGCTCTGCGTGTGCTCTACGCGTGCTCTGCGTGTGCTCTACGCGTGCTCTACGTGTGCTCTACGCATGCTCTACATGTGCTCTACGTGTGCTCTGCGTGTGCTCTACGCATGCTCTACGTGTGCTCTGCGTGTGCTCTACGTGTGCTCTACGTGTGCTCTGCATGTGCTCTGCGTGTGCTCTGCGTGTGCTCTACACGTGCTCTACATGTGCTCTACGTGTGCTCTGCGTGTGCTCTACGCGTGCTCTGTGCTCTACGTGTGCTCTGCGTGTGCTCTACGCATGCTCTACGCGTGCTCTACGTGTGCTCTACGTGTGCTCTGCGTGTGCTCTACGCATGCTCTACGCGTGCTCTGCGTGTGCTCTGCGTGTGCTCTACATGTGCTCTGCGTGTGCTCTGCGCCGCTCCTCACTTGTCGAGGGCCGGCACGCCGCGCTTGGCCATGATGGCCTTGAAGCGCAGGATGACGTGGATGCACAGGAACACGGCGATGCTGTCGTAGCAGTCCGCCACGTACGCGTCCATGTGTTTCTGACGAGGACCCAACGGAGGAGGAGGAGGAGGAGGGAGGAGGAGGACACGGGTTTGCTGCGTGCGATGTCTGTGGCTCAGCTCGTGCAAGCGGTGAATGGTGGTTGCTGTTGTTGTTGTTGTTGAGTCGGTGAGTAGTTGAGTGGTTGGGTGAGTGAGTGGCAGTGTGTGTGTGTGAGTGAGTGGGCAGTTGAGTGGCTGAGTGTGTAAGTGGGTGGGTGAGTGTGTGGGTGAGCAAGTGGCCGAGTGGCTGAGTGAGTGGCCGAGTGAGTGGCTGAGTGAGTGGCCGAGCGAGTGGCTGAGTGACTGGCCGAGCGAGTGGCTT
>WFAB01002030.1:0-2500 GCA_018977245.1 Lethenteron camtschaticum
AACCACTCACTCACCACTCACTCACTCAACACCACCACTCACTCAACCACACACTCACTCACTCAACCACTCACTCACNCAACCACTCACTCACCACTCACTCAACCATCACTCACTCAATCACTCANTCAACACTCACCCCACTCACCAACCACTCACTCACTNACTCACTCAACCACTCAATCACTCACTCAACCACTCACTCACNCAACCACTCATCACTCACTCAACCACTCACTCACTCAACCACTCACTCACTCACTCAACCACTCACTCACCACTCCACTCAACCATCCTCACTCAACCACTCACCAACACTCACTCACTCAACCACTCACTCACTCACCACTCACTCAACCCCCCACTCACTCACTCAACTCACTCACTCAACCACTCACTCACTCACCACTCACTCACTCAACCATCACTCACTNCACTCACCACCACCACTCACCACACTCACTCCACACTCACTCAACCACTCACTCACTCACTCAACCACTCACTCACTCANCCACTCACCACTCACCCACTCACTCACTCAACCACTCACTCACTCAACCACCCACTCACTCCTCACTCACTCANCACTCACTCACTCAACCACTCACTCAACCACTCACCCACTACTCACTCAACCACTCACTCAACCACTCACTACACTCACTCACTCGCTCACTCACTCACTCAACCACCACTCACTCAACCACTCACTCACTACTTACTCACTCAACCACTCACTNAACCACTCACTCACTCAACCAGTCAGCCACTCATTCATCCAACNACTCACTCACNNACTCACTCAACAGCACTCACTCACTCACTTACTCACTCACGACCACTCACTCACTACAACACTCACTCACCACTCACTCAACCACTCACTCACTCACTCACTCACTCTACTCACTCACNCAACCACTCACTCACTCAACCACTCACTCACTCAACCACTCACTCATCAACCACCACTNAACCACTCACTCACTCATTAAACCACCACTACCACCACTCACTCAACCACTCACTCACCACTCACTCACTCACCACTCACTCACTCACTCACTCTACTCACTCACTCACTCAACCACTCACTCACTCACTCACTCACTCCACNACTCACTCACTCGCGCACTCAACCACTCAACCACTCACTCACCACTCACTCACTCACTCACTCAACCACTCACCACACTCACTCACTCACTCAACACANTCACTCACTCACTCAACCGCTCACTCACTCACTCACTCACCTACTCACTCACTCACTCACCCAGTACTCACTCACTCAACCATCACTNAACCACTCACTCACACCACTCAACTCCCTCACCACTCACTCACTCAACCACTCAACCACTCACTCACTCACCCAGCCGCTCAATCACNCAACCANCAGCCACNCACTCNCCCACTTCACGTNACTCACTCCCACCACACTAACCACTCACTCACTACTCAACCACTCNCTCACTCACACCACCACTCACTNNACCACTCACTACNACTGCACTCACCCAACCACTCACTCAACCACTCACTCAACCACATCACTCAACCACTCACTCACTCAACCACTCAATCACTAACCACACACTTACTCACTCAACCACTCACCACTCACTNAACTACGCACTCACTCACCTACTCACTCGANTTGACTCACTCACCACTCACTCACATCAACCACTCACTCACCACACCACTCACTCACTCACTCAACTCATCATCACTCAAACCTCACTCACTCAACCACTCACTCANCAAACTCACTCACCACTCACTCACTCCACCACTCACNACCACGGTNACTCATCACTCACTCANTCACTNACCACCACTCACTCCACCCCACTCACAATCAACNACCACTCACTCAACCACNACTCAATCACCACTCACTCACTCACTCACTCACTCACTCACTCACCACCACTCACCAACCACTTTGGTCACTCACTCATTCACACCCACCACTCAATCACACCACTCACTCGTTCNACCACTCACTCACTCACCACTCACTCACTCACTCACTCAACCACTCACTNACTCACTCACTCAACCACTCACTCAANCTCCCTTACTCACTCAACCACTCACTCACTCAACCACTCACTCACTNACCACTCACTCACTCAACCACACACTCACTCACTCACTCACTCACCACTCACTCACTCACTCACTCAACCACTCACTCAACNCATNACCACTCACTCACCACTCACTCANCCACTACTCACNAACCANCACTCGCTCACTGGCCACTCACTCNATCACCAACATCTCACAATCACTCACTCACTCACCATCACCACTCACCACTCACTCACTCACCACNCACCACCACTTCACCACTNACCANCATGTCACCACACCACTCAACCACTGCCCCAGCCATCNACACTCGCCACTCACNCAACCACTCGCCACACCACNCNCCCAACACTCACTCATCAGTNACCACCACANNCGCTAAACCACAACCAAC
>WFAB01002030.1:7500-12500 GCA_018977245.1 Lethenteron camtschaticum
AGGTAAATGGGCGAGGTTTAAGACGAACTCATGAGCTGCAATGGCTGCTTTGGGTACGCGGTCCAGACCTCCCAGAAACCCTGGCTGACAGAGGAGGTGTTCAGGTTAATTGAGAAAAAGCGACAGGCCCACTCTCATCGCCTACAGCATCCCACGTCAGAGAATGAGGAGGTTTACCGCAGCCTTCGCTCGGAAGTTCGGAGAGCCTAAGGCGCTGTAAGGATGGGTGGTGGTCGCGGGTTGCTGAGGAGATGGAGTCTGCCTCAGTGGCCCGTGATCACAAATCACTATTTAACTCCATAAAAAGTAACCTGCAGCGCCACACCTATTACCATCATTAGAGGAAAAAACGGTGATCCAATCTCCGACCCCCAGCATTTCTGTGAGGTCCTGGGGAGGGAAATTCTTCAGCCAGGAAAACATCTGGCACAAAGTGGTGATAACCCTGCTGAGGCTGCGGTGCCTCAAATATTGGAAGAGGTCACCCCCTGTGAGTGGCTGGCTGAGGTGCCAGCTGTTGAGGAAGTACTGAGGGCGATCCGGAGTCTGAGACCAGGGAAGGCACCGGGCAGAGATGATCTCCCAAGCGAAATGCTGAGGGAGGGTGGCGTTTGTGCACAGACTGCCCTATATGACATCATAACAACAGTCTGGACCACTGGACGGGTTCCGCAGGACTGGAAGGATGCCCTGGTGGTCCCCCTCTTTAAGAAGGGGGACCGTACCGACTGTAACAACTACAGGGGCATCTCCTCCTCAGTGTGCCGGGTAAGGTCCTGGCAAGGATTATTCAACATCGCCTTGCTAGGCACGCTGAGGAGAGGCTTGCGGAGCCACAATGCGGTTTCAGGAAAGGGCGGTCCTGCACAGATGCCATATTTTCTGTCCGTCTGCTACAGCAGAGGTGTAGGGAATTCCAAAAAGACCTACATCTCTGCTTTATTGACCTGGTCAAGGCCTATGATACCATCAGTAGGACTGGGCTCTGGGTTGTTCTTCGTGCTTTCGGAGTCCCTGACCCTCTGCTCATGATCATTAAGGACCTTCATGATGGTGAGCGGGCCCGGGTAAAACTACGTGGCCGGGAGTCGGAGCCTTTCCCTGTACACCTTGGGGTGCGACAGGGTTGTCCTCTGGCTCCCACATTATTTAACATCTATTTTGACCGCGTAGTTCGTGAAGCTTTCAATAGCTGTACCGGGGGAATTTCCATTTGGTACAGATATAATGGGAGGCTGATCGATGCCCGGGTGCGATCAAGGGATGGCTCCCTATTGGTCAACCACGTTATGTATGCCGATGATTTGGTAATAGCTGCTCATTCAGAAGAGGAGTTGGAGACGCTGCTGCTGAGACTGGAGCGTGCCACTAAGAGGTGGGGCCTTACCATCAGCCCACCAAAACTAAGCACCTGCCTGGGTATTTTGTACCATCGGACATCCACCCACTCCCAATTGGTGATGGGGCAGTTGTGGAGAGAGTGGAGAGTTTCCCATACCTGGGCAGTGTGCTTATGACCGGCTCCAGTTTATCAGCAGAGGTCTCACTCCGAATCAGTCGAGCGGCAATATCTTTTCATCGGTTGCGTAACGCTGTGTGGAAGCTACCTGGTCTGTCGCTCCGCACGAAGCCAGGTCTTCTCGGCCACGGTCATTCCCTCCCTTCTCTACGCTTGCGAAACGTGGACCCCCTAGTGGAGCATCTTCGCCGGTTGGAAACATTTAGGCTGGCCTGCCTACATCCATCCTGGGTTTAACCAGGCTGGATTGTGTGAGGAGCTCACCCCTACACACACGCCTACACACAGCACACCCCTACACACACGCATGCACACACACACGCACGCCTACACACACGCACGCACACACACACACGCACCCACACACACCCCTACACACGAACACCTCCACACACACCTACATACACACGCACGCCCCTACACACACGCACACCCTATACACACACCCCTCACACACGCATGCCTACACACACACACGCACACCCCTACACACACGCCCACACACACACGCACNCCCCTCACACACGCACGCACGCCCCTACACACGCACACCCCTACACACGCACACCCCTACATACACGCACACAATAACAACAACCGCCATTCGCCGCTAAGTGGCGGTGACATCACCACGACGCTTATGCCAGGCTATGTTTATCTTGAGGCCACGTGAAGTGTGAAGTGTTGAACGCCCGCTGGCAGGAGGTCACGGGGCAGACACAGGTGCCTCGGCTCGACTGACTGAGATGACCGAGATGAGTGGCTGATGCACCACCTGTGCCCCTACTGTACCAACTTGCTGTGCTTTAGCCACCCGGCGCTCCGCTCGTTTTTGTTGGAGGGCGACTGCCTCCAACTGCCCAGTAGCGTCCTTCACGAGCCTCCTCCACAGAAGCCGATCTTGACACCGCTGGTACCGGTCATCGCCAAGTCCACTCAGCTCCACGTCCTCCTGTACCACATCACTCCATCTCTTCTCTAGCCCGTGCCGCGCCCGTTTAGCCCCTCGATCCGGCCGAACAAAAGCTGTTTAGGCATGCGGTGGCTGGCATGCGGGCTACATGACCCAGCCAACGCAGCCTTGCCTGCCGGAGGATCTCACAGATGGGACTTTGCCCAGATCTTTCAAGGATTTGTGAGCTCCTCCCACAATCCAGCCTTGGTTAAACCCAGGATGGATCGTAGGTAGGCCAGCCTAAATGTTTCTAACCGGCGAAGATGCTCCATTAGGGGGGTCCACGTTTCGCCTACACACACGTACGCACAACTACACACACACCTACACACACATCTACACACGCGCACACACCTACACACACATCTATATACACATACACACCTGTGTGTTCATGCACCTGGCCAGGGACAGTCGCAAAACCTTTCTGTACCAGAAAGTCTTAGAATCCTGAATGTCATGGTGTGAATGTTGCGTGCGTGTGTGTGTGCGCACGTACTTACGTACGTCGGAATCAGACTATTGTATTTATCCTGGTGTAGAAATCCAATGAGCTATGAAGCTATTTTTTCATAGATGTCCAGGTGGGGGGGGGGGTTAGGGGGTCAGAGGTCAGCGAGTGACATCAACAAAGAATAGACGACACGAGTGAGTGCAGGATAGAGACAATGTGAGCAGCGAGTCGCTGATGGACCGAGCAAGTCAATGACGCGAGTGCAATAGCGCCGCGGTATGTTGCTACGAATCGCCCGAGTTCAATTCCTGCCCAGGGCCAACATCGGCGACGAACAACTGGGCCTCGTCAAGGTGGACTCGGCCTTAAAGTGGAGTTGCCGGTGTCGTGCTGAATGTCAGCAACTGGGGAGACAAAGGCGGCCGGGCGTGGTGTTGGCCACCCACCCCCTCGTGTGCCACAGTGCCGGTAGCCTTCACGAGCGCTGCTACTCGCTAGCAGCACTTGCCCCCAGCAGTCGCGTGGAGGCTTCACGGCGGCGGCGTCTTTGTGTTGGTGTTCTTGAATGTTCTAAGCAGCGACATGTCGACGATCTGTGAACATGTCAGAACTTGGCATTTAAAATAAAATACATTGTCGCGTTCTGAATGTACTTTACTCTGTGCTCTGTGTACTGTGTGTGTGTTTGTACTGTGTGTGTGTGTACTGTGTGTGTATTTTATATGTGTACTGTGTGGGGAGCGGTAGTGTAGTAGCAGTTAGCGCCACGCTGCGCTACGAACCAGCGACCCGAGTTCGATTCCCGCTCACGGCCAACACCCAGTGACGATTAATCGCAACCGGTCCTGGGCCTCTCCCCTAGGTCGACTCGGCCTCAAATGACTTCCTGGTGCGGTGTGCAGTAAACATCGCCACTGGGGAGACAAAGGCGGCCGGGCGTGGTGCTGGCCACCCACCCTCTCGTGCGTCGTGCCGGCCTTCATAGGTGCTGCTCGCTAACAGCACTTGCCCCAACAGCCTGTTAAGGCTACACGGGGGGCGGGGGGGGGGATCTTTGTCTTTGTGCACTGCGCTCACTGCGGAGAGCGGTGGCGCTCTGGTCACCACACTGCGACCCGAGGGTCGATTCGTGGCCACGGCAAACATCGCCAGCGGCGGCGGCGGCGGCGTGACATCCGCACCGGTCCTGGGCCGCCCGTAGGTCGACTCAACCGTGAATGAGCACCTCCGCTGCGATCTGTACGATATCGAGGGTGGTGTGCTGACCACATCTCTCGTCGTGTGCAGTGCCGGCCTCCATAGGTGCTCGCTCACTAGCGCCCGCTCCGTCTACCTATGACACCCGTTCCGATGATCTGCCGGTCACTCTGCGTGCACCTAGACTGGCACCGTCGACGTTACCCTGTCGGTGTGTACACAGTGCAAGAACGCTGTTTCTGTGTAATGCTTCCTGTGACGTCATGTTGTAAGTTGTGCTGAGAACTTCAACCTGCCGAGACGACTCGCGCTGCCGGGGAGTTCACAACACCACGTCACTCACAACACCACGTGACTCACGTCACTCACAACACCACGTGACTCACGTCACTCACAACACCACGTGTCTCATGTCTCTCACAACACCACGTCTCTCACAACACCACGTGTCTGTCTCGCAACACCACGTGTCTGTCTCGCAACACCACGTGTCTCGCAACACCACGTCTCTCGCGTCTCTCGCAACACCACGTGTCCCGCAACACCACGTGTCTCACGTCTCTCGCAACACCACGTGTCCGCAACACCACGTGTCCCGCAACACCACGTGTCTCACGTCTCTCGCAACACCACGTGTCTCACGTCTCTCACGGCTCTCACGGCACGACGCAGTTCTTTTAGCTCTGATTTATATTCACTTAATTGCTGTACTTTTAATTCGTCTTGCCTTTTTATTTTACCATTTCTGTGACCCAGCTCACTGAGACTCGCGCTGGTCCGGTGAGGCGTCACATCGGTTCAATAAAATCAACTTGGTATCTTGAATCCACTCATTAAATCATTCACCATCTCGCCCATCCACTCACCCACCCACC
>WFAB01002030.1:17500-63929 GCA_018977245.1 Lethenteron camtschaticum
GTTTCGATCCACATCGTCTCTTCAAGATCCACGAATTAATTGTCACAATCTCGGCCAATCCCCGAACACAAACCCGTTTAATCGAACATCGGCTCGTTAAAATCCGTCCACTCCCATTCAGTATCCCTTCTACGGGCAAAGGATACACCGATGACTCCACATCGGGCCCTAAAACATTAACACGATGTAGTAACATGAACACGACGTATTCACATGAACACGATGTATTCACATTAACACGATGTATTCACATGAACACGATGTATCATTCAGTCGCAGATTCACTGCACAGCATGTTCTAGCGCAACGCGATGGAACCCATCAACAACAACAATAACCGCAATGACGTCACAACACGCTCGTGCCACATGTGCACGTGAACACGTGAAGTGTCGACCGCCCGCTGGCAAGGGGTCACGTGACAGAGCCAGCAGGTGAACACCATGGGTCGACTGACCAGATGACTGGCCGATGCACCACTGTGCCCCTACTGTGCCANGCTAGCAGGAGGTCACGAGACAGACCCGNCAGGTGCCACGTCGACTGATGAGATGACATTGGCCGATGCACCACCGTGCCCCTATGTGCCAGCNGGTGCAGGAGGTCACGCCCAGGTGCACGGTCGACTGACTGAGATGACTGGCCGATGCACCACCGTGNCCCCTATGTGCCACAGGTGCAGGAGGTCACGAACAGACCCAGGTGCCACNGGTCGACTGACATGAGATGACTGGCCGATGCACCANCTGTGCCCCTACTGTGCCAGGCTAGGTGCAGGAGGTCACGGGACACGACCAGGTGCCAGGGTNGAGATGACGCCATGNACCATCCTGTGCCCCCTACTGTGCCAGGCTAGGTGCAGGGGTCACGTGACAGACCCAGGTGCCATGGTTGACCGAGATGACTGGCCATGCACCACCTGTGCCCCTACTGTGNCAGGCTAGGTGCAGGTCACGGACAGACGCAGGTGGCATGAGTTACTGACTGAGATGACTGGCCGATGCACCACCTGTGCCCCTACTGTGCCAGGCTAGGTGCAGAGGTCACGGGACCAGACCCAGGTGGCATGAGTCATACGACTGAGATGACTCGATGTCACCACCTGTGCCCCTACTGTGCCAGGCTAGGTGCAGGTGTCACGGGACAGACCCAGCAGGTGCCATGGGTCGCACTGCTGAATGACTGGCCGATGCAACCTTGCCCCTACTGTGCCGGCTAGGTGCAGGGATCACGGGACAGACCCAGGTGCCATTCGACTGATGANATGACGCCGATGCACACCATTTGTCACGTGCCAGCTAGGTGGAGGTNACGGACACCAGGGCCATGGGGTGACTAGATGACTGGGCCGATGCCCATGTGTACTGTGCCAGGCTAGGTGCAGGAGGTCACGGACAGACCCAGGTGCCACGGGTCGACTGACTGAGATGACTGGCCGATGCATCACCTGTGCCCCTACTGTGCCAGGCTAGGTGCAGGTCACNGGACAGACCCAGGTGCCATGGGTCGACTGACTGAGATGACTGGCCGATGCACCACTGTGCCNCCTACTGTGCCAGGCTAGGTGCAGGAGGTCACGGGACAGACCCAGGTGCCATGGGTCGACTGACTGAGATGACGCCGATGCACCACTGTGCCCCTACTGTGCCAGCTAGGTGCAGGAGATCACGGACAGACGCAGGTGCCATGGGTCGACTGACTGAGATGACTGGCCGATGCACCATCCTTTGCCCCTACCGTGCCAGGCTAGGTGCAGGAGGTCACGGGACAGACCCAGGTGCCATGGGTCGACTGAGATGACTGGCCGATGCACCACTGTGCCCCTACTGTGCCAGGCTAGGTGCAGGAGGTCACGCCGCGCAGACAGACCAGGTGCCACGGGTTGACTGAGATGACTGGCCGATGCATCACCTGTGCCCCTACTGTGCCAGGCTAGGTGCAGGAGATCACGGACAGACCCAGCAGGTGCCATGGGTACTGACTGAGATGACTGGGATGCACCATGCCCCTACTGTGCCAGGCTAGGTGCAGGAGGTCACGGGACAGACNCGGCAGGTGCCATGGGTCGACTGACTGAGATGACTGGCCGATGCACCACCTGTGCCACCTACTGTGCCAGGCTAGGTGCAGGAGATCACGGGACAGACCCAGGTGCCATGGGTCGACTGAGATGACTGGCCGATGCACCACCTGTGCCACCTACTGTGCCAGGCTAGGTGCAGGAGGTCACGGGATAGACCCAGGTGCCACGGGTCGACTGAGATGACTGGCCCATGCACCACCTGTGCCCCTACTGTGCCAGGCTAGGTGCAGGAGGTCACGAGACAGACCCGGCAGGTGCCACGGGTCGACTGAGATGACTGGCCGATGCACCACCTGTGCCCCTACTGTGCCAGGCTAGGTGCAGGAGGTCACGAGACAGACCGGCAGGTGCCACGGGTCGACTGACTGAGATGACTGGCCGATGCATCACCTGTGCCACCTACTGTGCCAGGCTAGGTGCAGGAGATCACGGACAGACCCAGGTGCCATGGGTCGACTGACTGAGATGACTGGCCGATGCACCACCTGTGCCACCTACTGTGCCAGGCTAGGTGCAGGAGGTCACGGGACAGACCCAGGTGCCATGGGTCGACTGACTGAGATGACTGGCCGATGCACCACCTGTGCCACCTACTGTGCCAGGCTAGGTGCAGGAGATCACGGGACAGACCCAGGTGCCATGGGTCGACTGAGATGACTGGCCGATGCACCACCTGTGCCACCTACTGTGCCAGGCTAGGTGCAGGAGGTCACGGGACAGACTCAGGTGCCACGGGTCGACTGACTGAGATGACTGGCCGATGCACCACCTGTGCCCCTACTGTGCCAGGCTAGGTGCAGGAGGTCACGAGACAGACGCAGGTGCCACGGGTCGACTGACTGAGATGACTGGCCGATGCACCACCTGTGCCCCCCTACTGTGCCAGGCTAGGTGCAGGAGGTCACGAGACAGACGCAGGTGCCACGGGTCGACTGACTGAGATGACTGGCCGATGCACCACCTGTGCCCCCTACTGTGCCAGGCTAGGTGCAGGAGGTCACGAGACAGACCCAGGTGCCACGGGTCGACTGACTGAGATGACTGGCCGATGCACCACCTGTGNCCCCTACTGTGCCAGGCTAGGTGCAGGAGGTCACGAGACAGACCCGGCAGGTGCCACGGGTCGACTGACTGAGATGACTGGCCGATGCACCACCTGTGCCCCTACTGTGCCAGGCTAGGTGCAGGAGGTCACGAGACAGACCCGGCAGGTGCCACGGGTCGACTGACTGAGATGACTGGCCGATGCACCACCTGTGCCCCCTACTGTGCCAGGCTAGGTGCAGGAGATCACGGGACAGACCCAGCAGGTGCATGAGTCTACTGACTGAGATGACTGTCCGATGCACCACCTGTGCCCCTACTGTGCCAGGCTAGGTGCAGGAGGTCACGGGACAGACCCAGCAGGTGCCATGGGTCGACTGACCGAGATGACTGGCCGATGCACAACCTGTGCCCCTACCGTGCCGATGCCCCCCCCCCTACCGTCTAAGGGGGTCCCTGATGGGGGAAGGAGGTGGTGCAGCGGTGAGCGCTGCTGCAACAGGATGCCTGCTGAATCCGCGACAGAGTTAAGGGGCCGTCCATAAATGACGTCACGCGATTTTGGACGATTTTTGANCCCCCCCCCTCGTCACACGGCGTCAGAAAAGTCAGCCCCCCCTCAAATGACGTCACAGCTCTGCCCCCCTACAAAAAAGTAAAACATGCTTCAAATCACTTTGAACTATTGTCATTGCAGTGCGTATTTAATGTGGCGCTGCACTCTGATGTTGTAGGAGAAACATTTATTTAAAAGTCTATTTAATTAAGTAGAACGTGTTGTCTATGTTTATTTAAAGTTGCACATTTTGATGTGACGTCACATTTCTCAACCCCCCCCCGTCACACATCGTCACACATGTCTGACCCTGCCCCCCCCCTAGGTGCGTGACGTCATTTATGGGCGGCCCCTAAATCGCTAAAAGCTGAGCCCTGCCACGTGATGTTTCGATCGGCGGATCGATAAAGGGCCCAGACTGACGCCGATCTGGCTCCGCTCTCCGTCAACGTCATTTCACCCCGTCACGGATCCATCCTGTGGCCACGACCCCCTTGTTACTATGACGTCACTGAANCCCCCCCCCCAAANCCCTCCCCCACTTCTTGTCACTTTCCCGAGGTAACATGACACATCACTTCCCCTCTGTACTATGACGTCACTGAACCCCCCCCCAAACCCCTCCCCCCACTTCTTGTCACTCTCCCGAGGTAACATGACACCTGACTATCCCCTCTCTACTATGACGTCACTGACCCCCCAACCCCTCCCCCACTTGTCACTCTCCCGAGGTAACATGACACCTCACTTCCCCCTCTGTACTATGACGTCATTGACCCCCCCATCCCCCATTGGCTTACGCACCAGAGACAGCCTCCCATAGTAGTCACTTTCCCTAGGTAACATGGCGCCTGGCTACCCACACTAAACCATGACATCACTGCCCTCAACCACCTTGTCACTCTCCCTAGGTAACATGGCGCCTGTCTGCCCACTTAACTATGACGACCACCTTGTCACTCTCCCTAGGTAACATGGCGCCTGTCTGCCCCCTTAACTATGACGTCACCACCTTGTCACTCTCCCTAGGTAACATGGCGCCTGTCTCCCCTTCTTAACCATGACAACCTTGTCACTCTCCCTAGGTAACATGGCGCCCGTTTCCCCCTTCTTAACTATGACGACCTTGTCACTCTCCCTATGTAACATGGCGCTTGTCTGCCCCAACTTGACGAACTTGTCACTCTCCCTAGGTAACATGGCGCCCGTTTCCCCTTCTTAACTATGACGACCTTGTCACTCTCCTAGGTAACATGGCGCCTGTTTGCCCCCACTAAACTATGACGACCTTGTCCTCTCCTAGGTAACATGGCGCCTGTCTGCCCCACTAAACTATGACGACCGCCGTGTCACTCTCCCTAGGTAACATGGCGCCATTTCCCCTTCTTAACTATGACGACCGTGTCACTCTCCTATGTAACATGGCGCTTGTCTGCCCCAACTATGACGAACTTGTCACTCTCCCTAGGTAACATGGCGCCCGTTTCCCCCTTCTTAACTATGACGACCTTGTCACTCTCCCTAGGTAACATGGCGCCTGTTTGCCCCACTAAACTATGACGACCTTGTCCTCTCCCTAGGTAACATGGCGCCTGTCTGACTCCTCAACTATGACGACCTTGTCACTCTCCCTAGGTAACATGGCGCCTATTTCCCCCTTCTTAACTATGACGACCGTGTCACTCTCCCTATGTAACATGGCGCTTGTCTGCCCAACTATGACGACCGTGTCACTCTCCCTATGTAACATGGCGCTTGTCTGCCCAACTATGACGACCGTGTCACTCTCCTATGTAACATGGCGCTTGTCTGCCCCAACTATGACGACCTTGTCACTCTCCTAGGTAACATGGCGCCCGTTTCCCCCTTCTTAACTATGACGACCTTGTCACTCTCCCTAGGTAACATGGCGCCTGTTTGCCCCACTAAACTATGACGACCTTGTCCCTCCCTAGGTAACATGGCGCCTGTCTGCCCCACTAAACTATGACGANCGCCGTGTCACTCTCCCTAGGTAACATGCCTATTTCCCCCTTCTTAACTATGACGACGTATCATTCTCCCTATGTAACATGGCGCTTGTCTGCCCCAACTATGACGAACTTGTCACTCTCCCTATGTAACATGGCGCCTGTCTGCCCCAACTATGACGAACTTGTCACTCTCCCTAGGTAACATGGCGCCTGTCTGCCCCTCTTAACTATGACGACCTTGTCACTCTCCCTAGGTAACATGGCGCCTGTCTGCCCCACTAAACTATGACGTCTTGACCCCACCCCACTCCCCCCCACCCCCTCCCCTCCGCCACCGCCGCCAAGGGAGGCCCGGGGCATGCCAAGATGGAGGCTTGATAAGTTCAGTGGCGGCGCGAGGAGTTGTGTGTGTGGAGGTGGCCGGTGGCGGGTGCTGGAAGCCTGCGGAGAGACAGAGAGAGAGACAGAGAGAGAGACGTGCCAGCTGTGTTAGTTAGTTCGCTCCCTCCCCCGGCTCGTCTCCCGGCTCGTTCCGTGGGCGATGACCCTTCGACATGACGACGGACGGAGCGAGCAAGCGGCAGTTCTGGAGGCGCGGCGGCAGTAGGCTGCCTGGCAGGCGAGTGTCTCTCCCCCACACCACCCACCCCTCGCCACTCGTAGCCGACAGGGTCTATCCGCTGCTGCTGCTGCTGCGCGGAGCAACATCGCGATGTCGCGCGCCGCTCTCCTTCCGCTCCGGGCGGCTTTCTCTTGGCCGCGTCGTCTCTCGCCTCCTGTCTCTCTCCTGTCTCTCTCTCTCCCCTCTCACCACTCACTCCTCTCTCCCTCGTCTCTCTCCCCTCGTCTCTCTCACTCGTTCACTCGCCTGCACAGGCGCCGCCTTCTCGCCGTGACACCTCGCGCCATTGTAGACGTGACGTCGACAGACGCCGTCGATTCCACCGCTGGACGAAAGCTTCAGCCCCAAACCCTCAAACCCCCTCACCCCTCACCCCGAACCCCTCACCCCTCACCCCCAAACCCCCTCACCCCGGAACCCCCTCACCCCAAACCCCCTCACCCCGGAACCCCTCACCCCAAACCCCCCTCACCCCTCACCCCGGAACCCCCTCCCCCGGAACCCCCTCACCCGGAACCCCCCCCCCCCCCTCACCCTCACCCCGGAACCCCCTCACCCCGGAACCCCTCACCCCCAAACCCCCCTCACCCCGGAACCCCCCTCACCCCCAAACCCCTCACCCCAAACCCCCTCACCCCGGAACCCCCCTCACCCCCAACCCCCTCACCCTCACCCCGGAACCCCCTCACCCCCCCCCCCCCCTCACCCCGGAACCCCTCACCCCCAAACCCCCTCACCCCGGAACCCCCTCACCCCAACCCCCCTCACCCCGGAACCCCTCACCCCAACCCCCTCACCCCGGAACCCCCTCACCCCAACCCCCTCACCCGGAACCCCCTCACCCCCAAACCCCCTCACCCCAAACCCCCTCACCCCTCACCCCGGAACCCCCTCACCCCCAAACCCCCCTCACCCCTCACCCCAAACCCCCCTCACCCTCACCCGGAACCCCCTCACCCCAAACCCCCTCACCCCCAAACCCCCCTCACCCCTCACCCCGGAACCCCTCACCCCCAACCCCCTCACCCCCAAACCCCCCTCACCCCCACCCCCCCCTCACCCCCAAANCCCCTCACCCCTCACCCCGGAACCCCCTCACCCCCAAACCCCCTCACCCCAAACCCCCCTCACCCCTCACCCGGAACCCCCTCACCCCAAACCCCCTCACCCCCCCCCCCCAACCCCCCCCCCCCCAAACCCCCTCACCCCCACCCCCCCCCTCACCCCAACCCCCCTCACCCCTCACCCCCAACCCCCCTCACCCCGGAACCCCCTCACCCCTCACCCCCAAACCCCCTCACCCCGGAACCCCCTCANCCCCANCCCGAACCCCCCTCANCCCTCACCCCGGAACCCCCCTCACCCCAAACCCCCTCACCCCTCACCCGGAACCCCTCACCCCAAANCCCCCTCACCCCAAACCCCCCTCACCCGGAACCCCTCACCCCCAAACCCCCTCACCCCCAAACCCCCCTCACCCCGGAACCCCTCACCCCCAAACCCCCTCACCCCAACCCCCCTCACCCCTCACCCTGGAANCCCCTCACCCCAAACCCCCTCACCCCCCCCAACCCCCAAACCCCTCACCCGAACCCCAACCCCTCANCCCTCACCCCGGAACCCCTCACCCCAAACCCCCCTCACCCCAACCCCCCTCACCCCCAACCCCCCTCACCCCTAAANCCCCTCACCCCCTCACCCCCTCACCCCCTCACCCCCTCACCCCCTCACCCTCACCCGCTCCGTCTCCTCGGGATGGCTGTCACGTCCTGGTAACGTCCTGTTAACGTCCTGTAAATGTCATGGTAACGTCTTGGTAACGTCCTGTAACGTCCTGTAACGTCCTGTAAATGTCATGGTAACGTCCGGTAACGTCCCGGTAACATCCTGTAAATGTCATGTAAGTGTCGTGGCACCCCACAACCTGTTTGTGCATCCTAACACCCTGTGTGGTCACGTTGTGTATGTNACACAAGTGTGTGTCACGTGTGTGCGTGCACACACCCCACGTGTGGTGTGTGTGTGCACCCTCCTTCCACACACACCCTGTGTGTCACGTGTGTGTCACGTGTGTGTGTGCACCCTCCTTCCCACACACACCCTGTGTGTGTCACGTGTGTGTGTATGCACCCTCCTTCCCACACACACCCTGTGTGTCACGTGTGTGTGTGTGCACCCTCCTTCCCACACACACCTGTGTGTCACGTGTGTGTCACGTGTGTGTGCACCCTCCTTCCCACACACACCCTGTGTGGCACGTGTGTGTGTGCACCCTCCTTCCCACACACACCCTGTGTGGCACGTGTGTGTCACGTGTGTGTGTGTGCACCCTCCTTCCCACACACCCTGTGTGTGTCACGTGTGTGTCACGTGTGTGTGTGCACCCTCCTTCCCACACACACCCTGTGTGTGTCACGTGTGTGTGTGTGCACCCTCCTTCCCACACACACCCTGTGTGTGTCACGTGTGTGCACTCTCGCTCACGGGTCAACACCACAGTGAGGATTATCTGAACCGGTCCTAGGCCTCCCCTCGGTCGACTCGGCCTTAAATGACGACCTGGTGGGTGTCTGGTAATCATCGGCACGAGGGATACAAAGGCGGCCGTGCTTGGTGCTGGCCACCCAGCTCCTCGTGTGCTGTGTCCGCCTTGATAGGTGCTACTCGCTAACAGCACTTGCCCCAACAGTCTGTTAAGGCTATCCGGTGGATCTTTGTCTTTGTTTGCTCTCATGCGTGGGGTGTTACTCTTCCTGCCTCTCGCATCATCAGTAGTTCGCGTCTGCCCATTCTGTCCAAAACCATCGTAAGTGTCGTGGTCTATCACGGTCTGTCCACTGCCGAATGAAGATCAGTGTGGTGGTGTCTCTGAAGCCACATGGAGTCGATGCGCTTGTTGTTGTGGTTAGTTTGTTGTCCCCCCCCTCGCGCCTCCAATGAGCACACTTGGCTAGCTACGGTCCAAAAGAAGTTCAACTTCGTACTTACGGGGACTCCTCTACTTGCGAACATTCGACTTGTGCACTTTCTGAGATACCAACAAACCTGGTCCATATGTCCAGTCGCCCGTTGAGTCGTAAGTTCAACACCCGTGCAATAGATGGCGGTGGTGGCGTCTACATCTGCAGAACGTGAAGAACCAGTGGCATCTAAATCTACAGAACATGAAGAACCAGTGGCATCTACATCTGCAGAACGTGAAGAATCAGTGGCATCTAAATCTACAGAACGTGAAGAATCAGTGGCATCTACATCTACAGAACGTGAAGAATCAGTGGCATCTACATCTGCAGAACGTGAAGAACCAGTGGCATCTACATCTGTAGAACGTGAAGAATCAGTGGCATCTACATCTACAGAACGTGAAGAATCAGTGGCATCTACATCTGCAGAACGTGAAGAACCAGTGGCATCTACATCTGCAGAACGTGAAGAATCAGTGGCATCTACATCTGCAGAACGTGAAGAACCAGTGGCATCTAAATTTGCAGAACGTGAAGAACCAGTGGCATCTACATCTGCAGAACGTGAAGAATCAGTGGCATCTACATCTGCAGAACGTGAAGAACCAGTGGCATCTACATCTGCAGAACGTGAAAAACCAGTGGAATCTACATCTGCAGAACGTGAAGAACTAGTGGCATCTACAGAACATAAAGAACCAGTGGCATCTACAACTTACAGGAGATTATAAAGCCATTCCCTGTATTTAGTGTACACGCCGTACAACACGTTTTGAATCAACAGGAGTAAAGTTGGACTCGCGAACAAATCGACTTACGAACAGACACCTGGAACCTGACTCACTGATAAGTCGAGTCCCTGTACAAACAACTTGCGCCGCCTCGTCTCTCGGTGGAATCCCCAAAGCGGTGCCAGGATTCTCAGGTCACGCTGCTTTGCAAATGAGTCTCCATCCTCGCCTCTTTGAGTCTCTCAACTTCCCCGGTGAAGCAAAATCGCCCCTCGACGTTCAAACGACTCTGTGCTTCACGCAAACTCTTAGAGCCCCTATTACGTTTCAGGGTTGTCGGCTGACCGTCAACCCTGCACTGAACTTTACCCCGGGTCGCATGCGACAGAAGGGTAGCTATGGGGCGGAATGTCGGAATACACGTCTACAAAATAAACGATGGGCATTTTACCAGGTAAGGTCCCACTGTCAGGATGGAACCCACGACCTCCTGTAGACCAGGCGAGGTAGTGAACATCTCTACAGGGAGAGAGACACGCATACTCAAAATATACAGCAGCAGGCGTCAGGGTCGGGATGGAACCCACGACCTCTTGTATACAAGGCGAGGTAGTGAACATCTCTACAGGGAGAGAGAGACACGCATACTCCAAATATACAGCAGCAGGCATCAGGGTCGGGATGGAACCCACGACCTCCTGTATACCAGGCGAGGTAGTGAACATCTCTACAGGGAGAGCGAGACACGCATACTCCAAATATACAGCAGCAGGCGTCAGGGTCGGGATGGAACCCACGACCTCCTGTAGACCAGGCGAGGGAGTTAACATCTCTACAGGGAGAGAGAGACGCGCAAACTCCAAATCTACAGCAGGCGTCAGCCAGCGGCGCCTTTGACAATTCACGTGATTGCCTCGGAGCGCACCTAGCCTGGCACAAGCGCCATGCTTACGGCACCGTCGCTTGGTGGTGAATGGCGGTTGTTGTTTGAGTCGAAAGTAAAACACAGTGGTGGCCTCGTGTTTACGTGGCGGGAAAGGGTTGAGTGTTGCCCGTCGTTAGGAGCTGCTTTCATGAGTAGAACGCTTCACCCCAGGGCTTAATTTCTAACTAAATATTATGCGGGTCGCCTGTGTGTGTGTGTGCATACCCAACCACACGCACCCATCCTGTGTGTGTACACGTATCCACACACACACACACCCCTTGTGACACCACAGCGAGCGGTATTAACCGGGCGTGGTGTGTCGGGTACTGAAGTATTATCTGGGTCATCAACCCGGGCAGTCCCTTGACTAACCCGACTCTTCCGACCCTAACATCTCCACCTTGGCCCCAACTCTAACCTTGTCCTAAGCTTTAACCAAACTTTATCCAACCCCGGTGGCCATCCGGAAACCCCCGCCTTTGGCTTTGACTATAATCCCTTAACCATGGTTTAGCCCCTAGGCCTGACTCTAACCCTGACGTCGCTCACCCACACCTGACCCTGCCCGAAATATGAACGTGTTTAACATTGCGCCGCGGTGGCGAGATGTTAACTACCTCGCCTGGTATACAGGAGGTCGTGGGTTTGATCCCGACCATCATGTCTGCTGTATACTTGGAGTTTGCGTGTCTCTCTCTCCCTGTGGTGAGATGTTAACTACCTCGCCTGGTATACAGGAGGTCGTGGGTTTGATCCCGACCCTCACGTCTGCTGTATACTTGGAGTTTGCGTGTCTCTCTCTCCTGTGGTGAGATGTTAACTACCTCGCCTGGTATACAGGAGGTCGTGGGTTTGATCCCGACCCTCACGTCTGCTGTATACTTGGAGTTTGCGTGTTCTCCCGTGGTCGCCTGTATTTTTCTCCGGGTTTTCCGTTTTTTTCCCCCTTCACCTTTAGAATCGACGTCACACGTTCAGAGTATTTTGCTGCAATAAATGTCCACGTGATGATAAGCCACTTCGTTGAGCTATCATTTAAGTCAGGGGTCTACAGCTCACTGGGTCTTACCTGGTAAAATAAAAAAATGTTTATAGTTTTATAGTTCATAGCTGTTTGATTAACACCATATCAAGTGCTATCCCACCCTGTCCATCAGCCCTGACAATGTCTACAAACCCCCATCTCTTTTAGTAACCCTGGGCTAGATTCCAACTTTTACATTAACCCATTGTCTCGGCCTGACCCAAAACCGTAAATCCTGCCGTTGTACGGTGCTACACAGATATACAATGTCACCCTTGACCCACGGGCGTGTGTGTGTAATAGTCAACCCACGATACCTGGGTCTGCCCGTGACCTCGTGCCAGCAGCGAGCCTTCGACACTTCACGTGATAGGCTCAAAGTGCACCTAGCCCATCTCTGGTGACGTCACCGCTACGAATTGGCGGTTGTTGTTGTTGCGGTGCATGTCAGAGTCCGGTTTGTGTGTGTGTAGGTGTCTGTGTTGGTGTCTGTGTTGGTGTCCGTGTGTGTTTCTGAAGGTGTCTGTGTGTGTCTGTGTAGGTGTATGGTTGTCCGCCTCAAATGAGTACCTGGTGCGGTGTGTAAACATCGCCACTAGGGAGACAAAGGCGGCTGGGCGTGGTGCTGGCCACCCACCCCCTCGCGTGCCGTGCTGGCCTTCATAGGTGCCCGCTAACAGCGCTTGCCCCAACAGTCTGTTGAGGCTATAACGGGTGGGGGTCTTTGTCTGTTTGTCTTGCAGCATACAGCAAGTGTACGGGGCACAGCATCCTCCCTTCAATCCACAGCTGCTCAACAGGTGAGCGGGCGGCGACGCGCCGCGAAACATCCAAACCAGTCCCCAGCCTACGTTAGTGGACGGCCCTTGATCGATCTGCTGCTGGATGAGGGGGCCCCCCCAACCCCCCCCCCCCCCAACACCGTGGGGTTATTGAAATCGTACTTCACGGATCGCGGGTGCAAGGGGCCTTGATGAGGTTTCCCCGCAGGGTTGCCAGGCTCACCACTCTCCGTGATGGGCGAGGAACTCGGTAGTCCCAGGGTTGCCGGGCTCACCACTCTCCGTGGTGGGCGAGGAACTCGGTAGTCCCAGGGCTGCCGGGCTCACCACTCTCCGTGGTGGCGAGGCTCGGTAGTCCCCAGGGTTGCCGGCTCACCACTCTTCGTGATGGGCGAGGAACTCGGTAGTCCCAGGGTTGCCGGGCTCACCACTCTCCGTGGTGGGCGAGGAACTCGGTAGTCCCAGGGTTGCCGGGCTCACCACTCTCCGTGATGGGCGAGGGGCTCGGTAGTCCCCAGGGTTGCCGGGCTCACCACTCTCCGTGGTGGCGAGGGGCTCGGTAGTCCCAGGGTTGCCGGGCTCACCACTCTCCGTGATGGGCGAGGAACTCGGTAGTCCCCAGGGTTGCCAGGCTCACCACTCTCGTGATGGGTGAGGAACTCGGTAGTCCCAGGGTTGCCGGGCTCACCACTCTCGTGATGGGTGAGGAACTCGGTAGTCCCAGGGTTGCCGGGCTCACCACTCTTCGTGATGGGTGAGGACTCGGTAGTCCCTGGGTTGCCGGGCTCGCCACTCTCCGTGATGGGTGAGGAACTCGGTAGTCCCTGGGTTGCCAGGCTCGCCACTCTCCGTGATGGGTGAGGAACTCGGTAGTCCGCTGGGTTGCCGGGCTCACCACTCTCCGTGGTGGGCGAGGGCTCGGTAGTCCGGGAGAGCCTGGGGTCGAGCCGCTGCTCCTCCGGATGTAGTAGTATATAGTAATGTATAGTAGTGTAGTGTATATTGTATCGTAGTGTAGTGTATAGTGTAGTGTATACTAGTGTATCGTGTAGTATTATACAGTGTAGTGTATAGTGTAGTGTATAGTAGTGTAGTGTATAGTATCTTCTTGGTTCTTTCGGTAAAGTCACGTAGAATGGAAATAATAAAATAATAAAATAAAACATACGTTTTATTTTTATTATTTTAATAAAAATAAAACATGTTTTATTTTTATTATTTTTATAAAAATAAAAATATGTTTTATTTTTATTATTTTATTATTTCCATTCTACGTGACTTTACCGAAAGAACCAAGAAGATGAATCCCTGCAGTCACGAAAGCTTTAAATCGAAATTTAGTGTATAGTAGTGTAGTGTATCGTAGTGCTAGAGTTTTCCGCCAGGGAAAGGGAGCTCTGGACCGCCAAGACTCAACACTCTGCTGCCGCCGCGACTCTCGCCAGGACAAGCGGACTGAGGAACGATCGATCGAACTCCCCCACGCTGGCAATCAAAGAGTTGAGAGGCCAACCACCCAGATGGCAGCTACGAAAGGAACAGAAACTTGAACTGAACTCTCTTTTGTATTTTGCCAGGTCGGGCCCCACCCGTTGAGCTACGTCGCTCTTTATCAGAAGCGGCCTGGCCACAAACGATAGCCCGACGTCACGTGGGAAATGTATGGCAGCCAAGACGCTCTCAACGCGTCTCGTTGATGATAAACGTGGAGGGAAAAACCAGAGGACCCGGACAAAAAAAATCCACGCGACCACGGGGAGAACACGCAAACTCCACATATCATGCGTCAGGGTCTTGCTCGAACCCACGACCTCCTGTATATCAGGCGAGGTAGTTAACACCTCGCCACTGCGTCACCCAGAGAGGCTACTGGGAGGCTACAGCACAGGACTGGGGGTCATTGCCCTTCATGTAAGGGGTGGGGTGGAAGGGAGGGCGATTGTGAGGCCACTAATTTGCCTCTCGCTCCATGGGAGATTTTGTAAACACATGGCCGGCCAGACTGGGCATGACGCTATGACGTGTTTTTAATTATGGGTGGAACCGTTCAACTGTGTGTGTGTACGCGTGCGTGTGTGTGGGGAGTGGTAGTGGAGCGGTTAGCGCGCTGTGCTACGAACCTGGCACCCCGAGTTTGATTCCCGCTCACGGCCAACACCAGTGACGATTATCTGAACCGGTCCTGGGACTCCCTAGGTTGACTCGCCACTGGGAGACAAAGGCGGCCGGCGTGGTGCTGGCTATCCACCCCTCATCTGCTGTTCCGGCCTTCATAGGTGCTCGCTAGCAGCACTTGCCCAACAGTCTGGATAAGGCTACACGGCGGATCTGTCTTTGTGGGAGCGGTAGTGTAGTGGTTAGCGTGTTGCTCTCCGAACACGGCCACTCAAGTTCGATTCCCGCTCACGGCCAACACCAGTAACGATTATCCAAACTGATCCTGGCCTCCCCTAGGTCGACTCGGCCTCAATTGAGTACCTGGTGCGGTGTGTAAACACTGCCGTTGGGGAGACAAAGGCGGCCATGGCGTGGTGCTGGCCACCCACGTCCTTGGTGTGTGGTGCCGGCCTTCATAGCGGCTCGCTAACAGCTCTTGCCCCACAACTGTCAAGGCTACACAGGGGAGGGCGATCTTTGTCTTTGCGATCCTTTTGCGTGTTACTCTCCGGCAGAGGTCACAACCGGTACCCGATACCCGTACCCTACTCGATACCCGGCTACCCGTACCCAGCCGGGTACGGGTAAGGGTAGCCGTTTGCGACCCTGGTGCGGCCGGTACGGGTAAGGAATCAAAACCCGTTTGCGACCTCTGCTGTCCGGCTATGCCGGGTTAGCGTTTTCCCCGGGTTCTTCCCAGGCTACCTCCCGCACGAAGCCGAGCGCCCCTTGGGGTGGTGCTCACGTACGCGCGCACGTGCAACTTCTCTCGCTCCGTAACCTAGACAACCGTTGCCCATCGGAGGTGCCGCGGTTCGATTCCCGGCCGCCGCCGCCGCCCCGGTTATGACGGCGGCGTTAACCCCTTTGCTGCGCCGAGATGAAGTTGCTGGGTGGGTGTCGTCCCCCTCCCCCGTTCACCGCTGCATCTCGGCGCGCGAGCGGCTCGCCGTTAACTTTACTGAGAGAGGCAGCGGCGCCGTGGTTCTTGAAGAAGGCATCGTTGCTCACCGCAGAGAACTGCGGCGACACGGCCGCCGCGCTCAGCGGTAGCTGGCGCCAAGCTGCGCCTCGCGCCCTCCGCGTGGCGGCCTCGTGGGAGCCTTGGTACGTCTCTCGACCCGAAGACGTACCGATAAGGTTACTTTATTTTAGTTTGACTACACGACTGTCATCGGAATTGTAAGCGGTTCAAGGCGACGGTCGAAGTTTGCCAAGTTTAAAAGTTACTCATTTGGGATCGCACGCTCGGCAGCAATCATCGCCCCTACTGTCAGCAGACCGGTGACCCCAGGTCACCCTGCCAATGAGACTCATCATCATCATCCTGCTCTCTGGAGCTCTCACCTCGTTCTATCAAATATAAATTTTAAATTGTAGCTCCTTGTTTGTTTACTTTTTTTGTGAATAGCTCCCGCACCTCCGATTAGAGCACGGTTTGTGTACGTACGGTGCAAAAGAAGTTCAACGTACTTATGTACGTAGCATTACCCTCCTGGAAAAGTCTTGAGACTCCGTGAGGCTTTGCCTGGCAATAAAGGGCATTATTACATCTGGTGATGTAGATGACGATGATGATTTATGGATGTCAACGATGGTGGTAAGTTTCATAATGATGGTGGAGATGATCATAATGACGGTGATATTGATTTTGGAGTGATGATAATGATGTTGATGGTGTTGATTATGACCATGTCATTGATAATGTTGCTTGTGACGATGATGATAGTGATGATGGCAGCCCACGTCTGTGTGCTGGAGTTGCTCATGCTGATGATGTTGTTGATGGCGACAATGCTATTGATGATGCTGCTGATGAAGTTTCTGATGATGACAGTGATGATGGCTAACCCACTTGTGTGTGCTCTGACAATGCCGCTGATGATGATGCTGATGATCATGCTAATGATGTTGATAATGACGATGTTGACGATGCTAAAGATGATGCCGATGATGCGGATGATGCGACTCTGCCGCTCTCTCTGTGCCGTCAGCGCTGGCAAGGGGGCCGTGGGGGTGCCGGCCGTGGGCTAGCAGGGGGCCCCGTGCCCGGCGCGGTCGGGGCAGTGCCCCCTCTTCCCGGCCGTCTCCATGTCGGTGGGGGTCACGGTGGGAGGGTCGGGGGGGCAGCAGCTCGAGGAAAGCGGCCTCCTTCCAGGTGAGCGAGGGGGGGGGGGTGAGTGAGTGAATGGTGACTGAGTGTGTGTGGGTGGGTGGGTGAGTGAATTAAGGTGTGTGGGTGGGTAGGTGAGTGAATGGTGCGTGGTTGGGTGAGTGAATGAATGTGTGTGTGTGGGAGGGTGGTAGGTGTGTGGGTGGAGGGTGAGCGAGTGAATGAGTGTGTGTGGGTGGGTGGGTGACTGAGTGAATGAAGGTGTGTGGGTGGGTGGGTGAGTGAATGTATGTGTGTGCTCGTGAGTGGTGGTGAGTGGGTGGGTGGGTGAGAGGGGATGAGTCAGTGGGTGAGCGATTGAGTGTGTTGGTGAGCGACTGAGTGAATGAATGTGTGGGTGGGTGGGTGTGTGAGTAGCTGCCTGTTGAGTAAGTACTGAAGTTCTGAAGGCGATCCAGAGTCTGAGACCAGGAAAGGCACCGGGCAGAGATGATCTCCCAAGCGAAATGCTGAGTGAGGGTGGTATTTGTGTACAGACTGCCCTACATGACATCATAACAATAGTCTGGACGGGTTCCACAAGATTGGAAGGATGCCCTGGTGGCCCCCTCTTGAAGAAGGGGGGCAGCACATACTGTAATAACTACTGGGCATCTCACTCCTCAGTGTGCTGGGAAAGGTCCTGGCAAGGATTGTTCAACATCGCCTTGCCAGGCACGCTGAGGGAGAGACTTGCGGAGCCCAATGCGGTTTCAGGAAAGGGCGTCCTGCACAAATGCCATATTTTCTGTCCATCTGCTACAGCAGAGGTGTAGGGAATTCCAACAAGACCTACATCTCTGCTTTATTGACCTGGTCAAGGCCTATGCTACCATCAGTAGGCCTGGGCTCTGGTTGTGCTTCGTGCTTTCGGAGTCCCTGACTCTCTGCTTGCGATCATTAAGCACCTTCATAATGGTGAGCGGGCCTGGATAAAACTACGTGGCTGGGTGTCCTCTGGCTTCCACATCCTTTAACAACTATTTCGACCACATAGTTCGTGAATTTTCGATGGCTATACCGGAGCAATTTCATCTGGTACAGATACAATGGGAGGCTGATCGATGCCGGGCGCAGTCAAGGGATGGCTCCTATTGGTCGACCATGTTATGTATGCCGATGATCTGGTAATTGCTGCTCACTCAGAGGAGCAGTTGGAGGTGCTGCTGCTGAACCTGGAGCTTACCATCAGCCCCACCAAAACTAAGCACCTGCCTGTGTATTTTGTACCATCGGACACTCGACCCCACAACTCCCAATTGGTGATGGGAAGTTGTGGAGAGAGTGGAGAGTTACCCATACCTGGGCAGTGTGCTCATGACTGGCTCTGGTTTGAAAGCAGAGGTCTCACTATGAATCAGTCGAGCGACATTTTTTTTATCGGTTGCGTAACGCTGTGTGCAAGATACCCGGTCTATCGCTCCACACGAAGCTTCAGGTTTTCTCGGCCACAGTCATGCCCTCCCTTCTCTACACTTGCGAAGCGTGGACCCCCTAATGGAACATCTTCTCCGGTTAGAAACATTTAGGCTGGCCAGCCTTGGTCCCATCAGTGAGCTTTTCGGCAGGCAAGGCTGCATTGGCTGGGTCATGTCGCCCGTATGCCCAACCACCGTATGCCTAAACAGCTTTTTGGGGGCTAAACGGGTGCGGCACGGGCTAGAGAAGAGATGGAGTGATGTGGTACAGGAGGATGTGGAGCTAGTGGACTTCTGATGACTGGTACCAGCGGTGTCAAGATCGGCTCTGTGGAGGAGGCTCGTGAAGGACGCTACTGGGCAGTTGGAGGCAGTCGCCCTCCAACAAAAACGTGCACATAGCCTGGCATAAGCGCCGTGGTGATGTCACCGCCACTTAGTGGCGAATGGCGGTTGTTTTTGTCGGGTGATTGAGTGAATGAACGGTGAATGAGTGGGTGGGTGAGTGAGTGGGTGAATGTGTGCTTGGGTGAGAGAGTAAGTGGGTGAGCGGGTGGGTGTGTGAGAGTGAGTGATCGGTAAATGATTGGGTGAGCGAGTGAATGAATGTGAGCGGGTGAACGTGTGTGCGGGTGAGTGAGTGATAGTGCGTGAAAGATTGTGTAAATGATTGAGCGCTATGTGAGCAGCTGAGCCATTGCCTGGGCAATTGAACAGCTGAGCAATAGCGCCCCCGCCCGCCCCCACAGTGATTGAGTGAGTGGTTAAGTGGATGCTTAAGTGATTGGTGGTTGTTTTCATTCGTGAGCAGTTGATGGATTGACCCATCTATTGATTGAGGCCGAACTGCACGAGTGGTCGAGCGAGCTGCTGAACCATCGCCTGAGCAATTGAGCGGCCTCAATCTGCCACTNCCGCCCGCCTCCCGCCCACCGACTCTTCCCCTATCCGTGTGGGGCGGCGTGAGTGGTCAGTCGATTGACTAACTGAGCGGACGTGGCCGAGTGGATTTGGGAAGTTGATTGAGCGAGTTGGACGTTTTCAGCAACTCGAGTGGTCGCGTCGGCGTGAAAGTGCGTGTGGGTTGGGCGCGGGGTCGACGGCTACTGGATTTTCTCGGGCGTCTTCAACGATCGAGTAGCTGAAGAGCACCCGGAGAAATTCCGCACGCTCCACAAGAGGCCAGCGCTCTGTCCCGTACAGATGGAGCAGATGGAGATTAGTCCACACTCTGCAGTCACCGCCTTTCCTCTCGATGCCCACGGGAAGGGAGTTTTGCACATCCGTGTGTGATCCACCACCCTCGGTGTGCCTCCACGCGCTGGGTTACAGGCAGCCACGTGCAGTATCAACATCAACATCACCACCANCACCACCACACCAAACACCACCACCAACACACCACCAACTACCACACCACCACCACACCACCACCACTACCAAACACTACCACCACACTACCAAACACCACCACTACCACCACCACTACCAAACACTACCACCACTACACCACTACCAACACCACCACCAACACTACCAACACCACCGCTCACACCTGCAGCCACCACCTTCCCCTGGGGAGCCAAGCTACGGCTCCTCCTCCCTCGACATCCGCACGCGGTCCACCAACCCTCGCTTCCTCCACGTCGCGGCTCGCAGTCCACGCGATTGTCGCCACCTTCACACCCTCCCCTGTGCCCCCCTCCCCTGTGCCCCCCCTCCCCCAGGAGTTTGCGGCGGACACGAGCGACGCGTGGGACGCGGAGCCCAGCGACGACGAGCTGCTGAACATGGCGACGCGCGGCCTCGCCTCCGACGTGGTGATGTCGACGGCGCGCGAGGTCATCCAGAAGCACGAGCGCCGGCGCCGCTCCGCCGGGCCCCCGCCCGCGCCGGCGGCGGCGCCGCGCCGAGGAGGAGGGGGAGGAGGAGGGAGGCCGGGGAGGGAGGAGGGGAGGGCGCCACGGGACCCGAGGGCCGGATGGTGAAGTCGCAGAGCGAGTTTGTCATCTCGGGAGGGCGGCCGGTACGTGCGGCGGGCGGAGGGACGGACGGCAAACGAACGGGTCGACTGGCGTGTGGAGGACAGATGGGCGGGTGTGATGGACGGGCCGGTGGATGGATTGATGGATGGAGGGATCCGCGGGACAGACGGGTGGGCAGACTGAGGATGAAGGGACAGAGGGCGGGCGGACACTGGGACGAGTTGCAGGGTTGTTGACAGACTTGACCACGTTGTCAGAGTGTCGGGGATCTGTCCGGGTAACCCGGCCGTAGGCATCGACGCAGCAGAGAACCTTCATAACGCACCAATCGTATCGACGATACAAACATCGTGGCAACGATCGCAACCACCACAACGATATTAACCCTTTCCCGTTCCGAGACATCTGCAAGTTACAGGGTGGGCTGTCCCCGTTACCGATGAATCTCGGAATGTGTCAGCGGCTCGACGTTTCATTTTAGTTGGACAGGCGTAGCGCCGTTGTTTTTAAAGACGTCGTTAGCGCAGAGAACCGTAGCGACACGGCCGCTCTCTACGGCGGCTGGCGCTAAACTGTGCCACGCGCCCTCCCGCGGGGCCTTGTGGGAGCCTCGTACAGAAAGTTATTTGGTGTCGTTTTTATTCCGGTTTTGTTTTGACGATGTACACGTGCGCACACGTGCGTCATCGGAATGGAATCCGCGGAAAAACTGATGATGGTCGTATACCTACACATTGTCGTCATCACCTACGCCGTCGCGTTCATGTACACGTTCGTCCCATACGTCATCACGTACGTCATCACCACGTACTTGTACACGTATGTCATGTACATGTAAGTCATGATGACATACGTATACACGCGCGTCATCACATATGTGCAAGTACGTCATTGGAACGGGAAAGGGTTAACAACACAGCAGCCACAACAACAACTAACAACAACAATCGCAGCGACCAGCACCCTGGCTGGTACAAACTCGGCAGAGACCCGAGTTTGATTCCCGCTCATGGCCAACGCCGGTGACGATTGTCGGAACCGAACCTGAGCCAGTGGGAGACAAAGGCGGCCGGGCGTGGTGCTGGCCACCCACCCCTCGTGTGCCGTGCCGGCCTTCACAGGTGCTCGCAAACAAAAACTTCGTCATTACTAACCCGAACGATTGCTAACCTCGTGCCATCCATTCGCCCCACCCTCGATCCCACACCCCTCCCCTGTCCTCTGACCCTNCCCCCCCGACCCCGTCCAGGCGGTTTGGAGCGAGGGTCGTTGCCACGGCAGCAGTCGGTGACCCTGCCGCGCCGCCGTCGCGCCCGTCATCCCCCTGGTGGCGCGCATCGCCGACCAGAACACGACGGGCTCCATGTCGCTGCACGACCGCGACGCCGCCAAGCTCGACAAGTTCCACCAGCTGCTGGCGGCGTCCAACACCGACCTCGTGCGCGCTGGCGTGTGTGTGTGTGTGCGCGTGTGCGTGTGCTGTGTGTGTGCGTGTGTGTGTGTGCGTGTGCGTGTGCGTGTGCGCGTGTGTGTGTGCGTGTGTGGTGTGTGTGCGTGTGTGTGTGCGCGCGTGTGTGTGCGCGTGTGTGTGCGTGTGTGTGCGTGTGTGCGCGTGTGTGTGTGTGTGTGCGCGCGTGGGCAGTGGTTGTGTAGCGGTTGCCGCACTGCGCTACGAACCTGGCAACCCGAGTTCGATTCCCGCTCGTGGCCAACACCGGTGACGATTAACTGAACCGGTCATGGCCTCCGCTAGGTCGACTCGGCCTCAAATGACTACCTGGTGTGGTGTGGAGTAAACATCGCCTCTAGGGAGACAAAGGCGGTCGGGCGTGCTGCTGGCCACCCCCTCGTGCGCTTGCCAGCCTTCCCACTGTCTCACTGTTCTCCCCTTGCTTCCCCGGTCCCTCACTTGCTCTGTGGCCCCGTGTGTAACCCCCCGTGTCTCCCTGTGTGTCCCTGCGTGTCCCTGTGTGTCCCCATGTGTCCCCAGTGTGTTCCCCTGGTGTCCCGTGTGTTCCCCGTGTGTCCCTGTGTGTCCTGTGTGTCCCTGTTTGTCTCCCGCGTGTCCCCGTGTGTAGAGGAGCTGCGGAAGCTGAGCTGGTCGGGGATTCCCAAGCCCGCCCGGTCACTGGCGACCCTGTCTGTGAGTCCCGCTCATTCAGCCAATCGCACGACAGACGGGTCACTCGCTCAGCCAATCGCTGACTTGCTCACTTGGCCAATCACGACACAGCCAATCGCACACGGGACCTCTCACTGGGTGACGTGCCGTGTTACACGGTAAACCGCGCTGTCATGGTACCCGCTCTCGCCGTGACGACCGTTCCCCCACTGGGTTACCTCCCGGCCACTCGGAGCGCCGGGAGCCGACGCTCAGCGCAAGCGACTCGAGTACTTCAGCTTCATCGAGCAGTACTACGACTCGCGCAACGGAGCACCACCAGGACACCTTCCGCCAGGTGCTGCCCGCCCGCTCACCCGCCCGCTCACCCACCGCTCACCGCCCGCTCANCCGCTCACTCACCCACCCGCTCANCCGCCCGCTCACCTGCCCGCTCGCTCGCTCACCCGCCTCTCGCTCGATCACCCGCTTTCTCGCTCGCTCACCCGCTTTTTCGCTCTCTCGCTCGCTCTCTCACTCGCTCACCCGCTCTCTCACTCACTCTCTCACTCGCCCTCTCACTCGCTCACTCACCCTCTCACTCGCTCACCCGCCCTCTCACTCGCTCGCTCTCTCACTCGCTCATCCGCCTCTCACTGGCTCACCCGCTCTCTCGCTCGCTCACCCGCTCTCTCTCGCCCTCTCACTCGCTCGCTCACCCGCTCTCTCACTCGCTCACCCGCTCTCTCACTCANCCGCTCTCTCACTCGCCCTCTCACTCGCTCACTCACCCTCTCACTCGCTCACCCGCCCTCTCACTCGCTCGCTCTCTCACTCGCTCATCGCCCTCTCACTGGCTCACCCGCTCTCTCACTCGCTCANCCGCTCTCTCACTCGCCCTCTCACTCGCTCACTCACCCGCTCTCTCACTGGCTCACCCGCCCTCTCACTGGCTCACCCGTTCTCTCACTCGCTCACCCGCCCTCTCACTCGCTCACCCGCCCTCTCACTCGCTCACCCGCTCTCTCACTGGCTCACCTGCCCTCTCACTGGCTCACCCGTTCTCTCACTCGCTCACCGCTCTCTCACTCGCTCACCCGCCCTTCACTCGCTCACCGCTCTCTCACTCGCTCACCGCCCTTCACTCGCTCACCCGCCCTCTCACTCGCTCACCCGCCTCTCACTCGCTCACCCGCTCTCTCACCCGCTCTCTCACTCGCTCACCCGCCCTCTCACTCGCTCACTCGCTCTCTCACTCGCTCACCTGCTCTCTCACTCGCTCACTCACCTTCTCACTCGCTCTCTCACTCGCTCGCTCTCCACTCGCTCACTCACCCTCTCACTCGCTCACCCTCTCACCGCTCGCTCTCTCACTCGCTCACTCTCTCACTCGCTCACCCGCCCTCTCACTCGCTCACCCGCCCTCTCACTCGCTCACCCGCCCGCTCACTCGCTCACCCGCCCTCTCACTCGCTCACCCGCCCTCTTACTCGCTCACCCGCCCTCTCACTCGCTCACCCGCCCTCTCACTCGCTCACCCGCCCTCTCACTCGCTCACCCGCTCTCTCACTCGCCCTCTCACTCGCTCACCCGCCCTCTCACTCGCTCTCCCACTCGCTCACCTGCTCTCTCATTCGCTCACCCGCCCTCTCACTCGCTCACCCGCTCTCTCACTCGCTCACCTGCTCTCTCACTCGCTCACTCACCCACTCACTCGCCCGCTCTCTCACCCGCTCTCTCACTCGCTCACCCGCCCTCTCACTCGCTCGCCCTCTCACCCGCTCTCTCACTCGCTCACCCGCCCTCTCACTCGCTCTCTCTCTCACTCGCTCACCCGCTCTCTCACTCGCTCACCCGCCCTCTCACTCGCTCACCTGCTCGCTCCCTGCTCACTCGCCTGCCGAGTCTTCGACGCTGCCGCCGCCGCCCAACTCCTCATCTATCCACTCGCCCAACCGCTCGCCTCACCACTCGCCCAACTACTCGCCCACCCTCCACCCGGCCACTTGCTCACCTGCCCAATTCCACCCACCCATTCACACCCACTCACTCACACCCGCCCACCCACCCACCCATTCGCCAAACCGTCCAGTCCACTCGCCACCACAAGTCTTCACGTGTGCGTTGTGCATTGATCAAGATGACTGCGATCAGGCTGTCTGCGCGGGGCATGAACAAATGAGACTAGGCTTTACCCGTGTCTGCCAAGGAAACAGGTGTTAAGATGTTCTATCAAGATAGGCGATCAGTTGCTATCGGAGCTCTTCTGTGTGCATGTTTTGTCACAAGTACGTGTGGCTAATGCAGACTATGATGCCTTGCAATAGGTACGTCTATTTAGACGTTTGAACATCTTAACACAACTTATGTTTTATTGCCAGAGTAGGCCGTTGTGTGGGGGGGCGTGTGTAAGCAGCAGAGTGTCTTTAAATAGTTTTTGACTAACCGGTAACCGTTTGAGAACACCGGTAATTACCGACTAGTAGCGGTTTGCGGCACGCACGTAACAGCTGGTAAACACGGCGCGCTTAACTGACACAGCAAGGCAGCTGCTGCTGCTGCCACAGAGGCGTTCCAGCGGTCAGCAGCAGCAGCAGCGGGACACGCTGGACTCGCAGTCCGGAGGTCGCCCGTATACCCCGTGTGTGTCACCCCGTGTGTGTCACCCCGTGTGTGTCACCCCGTGTGTGTCACCCCGTGTGTGTCACCCCCGTGTGTGTCACCCCCGCGTGTGCCGCGTGTGTACCCCGCGTGTGTCACCCCGCGTGTGTCCGCGTGTGTCACCCTGTTTCCGCGTGTGTGCGTGTGTACCCCCGCGTGTGTCACCCCGTGTGTCTTTTGCCAGGTGCACAAGTGCGTGTGACGTACCGCCACTTGTGCGAATGTGTAACCCTGTGTATGTGTACCACGTGTANGTGTGTGTGTGTGTTTGTGTGTGTACCCCGTTTGTGCGTTTGTGTGTGTGTGTTCCTATGTGTACCTGTGTGTGTGTGTTCCTATGTGTACCTGTGTGTGTGTGTACCCTGTGTGTGTGTATGTGTACCTGTGTGTGTGTGTACCCTGTGTGTGTGTGTGTACCCTGTGTGTGTGTGTTCCANGTGTGTGTGTGTGACCCGTGTGTGTGTGTTCCATGTGTGTGTGTGTGTTCCTGTGTGTGTGTGTACCTGTGTGTGTGTGTGTGTGTGTACCCTGTATGTGTGTGTACCCGTGTGTGTGTACCCGTGTGTGTTCCTATGTGTACCTGTGTGTGTTCGGTGTGGAGTGGTAATGTAGTGGCTAGCGTGCTGCGCTACGAACCTGGTCGTCTGAACCTGTCCTGGGCCTCCTCTAGATCGACTCAGATTAGTACCTGGTGTGGTGCGTAAAAAACGTCGCCACTGGGGAGACAAAAGTGGTCGGGCGTGGTGCTGGCCACCCACCCCTCGTGTACCACGGTTCCGGCCTTCGTAGGCACTCGCTAACAGCACTTGCCCCAAAAGTGTATGCAATCTTTTGGGGGATCTTTGTCTTTGTACCTCCCGTGTGCCCCGGCGTGTGTGACCCCGTGAGCACCACAGATCTGTATAGACGTGCCGCGCATGGGTCCGGTGGGCCTGCTGTCGCAGGCGTGCGTGTCCCAGGTGAGAGACGCCGCCCCTCCCTCCCGCTCGCCTCGACCGGCGCTAACCCGGCCTTCGCTGCTGTGTCTGCCTGCGCGACCCCCGTCCCCGTGTCTCTGCAGATTCACATTGACATTCCCAGAACTAACCCACTCATCCCACTCTTCCAGCAGCCGGCCGTGCAGGAGGTGAGACCCCCCCTCCCTCCCAAACTCCCCTCGGCTCTAACAAACAACACCGCTCGTTCTGCTGCCAGTGCTGCTGCTGATGCTGATACCAATTCTGTGGTGCTGCTGCTGCTACCAAATCTGTTGCATGTGCCTGCTGCTGATGCTGCACTGCAGCTGCCAGTACTGCTACTTCCAATTCTGTTGCTTGTGTGCTACCAGTGCTGCTGGTACGTTGCTTGTGCTGCTTCGTGCTGGTACCAGTGCTGCTGCTGCAGTATCTGCTGCTACCAGTTCTGTTGCTTGTGGCTGCTGGTGCTACCAGTGCTGCTGCTGCTGCTCGTACTGCTGTTGCCAATGCTGTTGCTAGTGTGGTGCGATTGCTTCTTACTGCTGCTGCTCTGCGAGTGTGCCTCCCCGTGTGNTGNTGNTGCACTCGTGTGTGAAATGGACACCAGGGTCCCTCGCAAAGCGCTGCAGTCTTTTAGGGAGTCCTCACCTCGTATAAATACACGTGTGTGTGTGTGTGTGAGCACGCGCGTGTGTGGGAGCGTAGCGGTTAGCGCGCTGCGCTACGAACTTGGCGACCCGGGTTCGATTCCCGCTCACGGCCAACGCCGGTGATGATTATCTGAACCGGTCCTGGGCCTCCCCTAGGTCGACTTGGCCTCAAATGAGTACCTGGTGTGTGTGTAAACATCGCCACTGGGGAGACAAGCGGCCGGCGTGNTGTTGGCTACCCACCCCTCGTGCGCCGTGCCGGCCTTCATAGGTGCTCGCTAACAGCACTTGCCCCAACAGTCTCTTAAGGCTATGGGGCATGGGGGTTGTGTGCGCGTGTGTGGGTGTGTGCGCGTAAAAAGTTGTGTGCGTGCGTGTGTGTGTGGGCTCAGCGGTTAGCTCACTGGTTACGAACCCGGCGGCCGAGTTCAGCCCGCTCACGGCCCCAACACAGTGACGATACTGAACCGATCCTGGGCCTCCCTTAGTCGACGGCCTCAAAAAAGTCCCTGTGCGGTGTGTAGTAAACATCGCCACCGGGGCGACAAAGGCGGCGTGCTGGCCACCCCCCCCCTCGTGTGCCGCCGTGCCGGCCTTCACAGGCGCAACTCGCTCGCACACTCCCCAACATCGGCGGAGGCTACACGGGGGATCTTTGCCTCTGTGTGTCCGCAGATTTTGAGCATCCTCTTCATCTGGGCATCCGCCACCCGGCAGCCTACTCAGGGCATCAACGACCTCGTGACGCCCTTCTTCGTCGTCTTCCTCGCCGAGCACGTGGTGAACTCCTCAACCTCCTCAACATACTCAACATCCTCAACTCAACATACTCAACATACTCAACCTCATCAACATACTCAACATACTCAACATACTCAACATACTCAACATACTCAACATCATCAACATACTCAACATACTCAACCTCNTCAACATACTCAACATACTCATCAACATACTCAACCTCCTCAACATACTCAACCTCCTCAACATANTCAACATACTCAACATACTCAACCTCCTCAACCTCAACATACTCAACATACTCAACATACTCAACATACTCAACCTCCTCAACATACTCAACATACTCAACCTCCTCAACATACTCAACATACTCAACATACTCAACATACTCAACCTCCTCCACCTCCTCCACCTCCTCAACATACTCAACCTCCTCAACATACTCAACCTCCTCAGCCCCTCTGTTCATTCTCAACCACCTCCACCTCATCNTCTCCTCCCTCCTCTCCTCCTCCGCATTCCACCCTCTCTTCCCCCTCAACATCCTACCCACCCTCCTCCGTCCTCCTTCCCCCCCCAATCACCTCTTCCCCTCCTCCCTCTCCCCTCCACCCTCCCCCTCTCAACACCTCCTCCTCCCACCCACTCAACACCTCTANCCCCCCTCCTCTCCCTTCAACTACTCCTCCCCCCCTCCTACTCCCCTTCCCCCCTCCTCCATACTCCACTCCATCTTCCTCATCCTCTTCCACCACGATGATGATGATTTAGGCGACGTCGTTGATGATGACGGTGATGACGACGATGCCGGTGACATCTGTGTTGTTGCCACCATCACCGCTGGTGGCTCTGTGACGATGATGATGACGATGATGATGACGATGTTGATGACGATGTTGATGCTGTGTGATGATGACGGTGTTGATGCTGTGTGATGATGACGATGTTGATGACGATGTTGATGCTGTGTGATGATGACGGTGTTGATGCTGTGTGATGATGACGATGATGATGATGATGACGGTGTTGATGCTGTGTGATGATGACGATGATGATGACGATGTTGATGACGATGTTGATGCTGTGTGATGATGACGGTGTTGATGCTGTGTGATGATGACGATGATGATGATGATGACGGTGTTGATGCTGTGTGATGATGACGATGATGATGATGATGACGGTGTTGATGCTGTGTGATGATGACGATGATGATGATGATGACGGTGTTGATGCTGTGTGATGATGACGATGATGACGATGTTGATGACGATGTTGATGCTGTGTGATGATGACGATGATGACGATGATGACGGTGTTGATGCTGTGTGATGATGACGATGATGATGATGATGACGATGTTGATGCTGTGTGATGACGATGATGGCGATGTTGATGACGATGTGGCGCAGAGGAGGAGGTGGAGAACTTCGACGTGGCGAGTCTCCCGAGGAGACGCTGCGCAACATCGAGGCCGACAGCTTCTGGTGCATGAGCAAGCTGCTGGACGGCATCCAGGTCGCGACCCCTCACCCCGACCCCTGACCCCCACACGTCCGCCCTATTGAGTTGTGGTGGGCGCCGAGACGTCGACTGCCTCGCCTGGCACGCAGCAGGAGGTCTTGGGTTCGAACCCAACACCGACACCTGCTGTATATTTGGAGTTTGCGTGCTCTCCCCGTGGTTGCGTGGATTTTTCTCCGGGTCCTCCGTTTTTTTTCCCTCCGTACTTAGAAACAACGTGCGCTTTAGAATATTTGGCCGCTATAAATATCCACGCGATGATGATGATGACGAAGAGCCACTTCGTTGGGCTGTCATTCGTGGTAGGTCTCTTGTGAACAAGAGCTGCACAGCTCAGTGAGGCCTTAACCTGTAAAATACACAAATAGTTACGCTGCTCGTTTTAGTTGCCGCCAGATTGTTCGCAGCAACAACAGCTTCCCGCGCGCATGTGTGACGCACACACGCGTGAACTCGCCCGCGCCCGCGTGTGACGCACACGCATGAACTCGCACGCGCCGCGCGTGACGCGCACACATGAACTCACCCGCGTGTGACACACACACGCATGAACTCGCCCGCGCGCGTTTTAAATTCACCGTCCACCTCTCAAAGACAAAGACCCCCCCTTTCCCCCCTCCCCCTGTAGCCTCCGCAGTCCGTCTGGACAAGTGCTGTTAGTGAGTGGCGCCTCTGCGTGGGCAGGCAGGCGGGTGCCATGGCTTGTTGGGCTTCCACCTCACCCCGCTTGAGTCTTGCCACTTGGTGGTGGAGGTGGAGCGAGCGCCTCACCTGTCTGTCAACCCTTGTCAGTGCCCGCTCTGTTACAGACCAATCCAGACCTTACTGGTCACCCCTTGTTAATCTCAGCGTTCGTCCTACAAAACACAAATAGACAAAAAACAAGTTTCCCGTATTGAAACGGCTGTACGCCGTATGGACTTTAAAACTCAATTTCCCTCTTCAAGAATACGGGGTAAGCCGTGTGGGTTGAGATTTCTCAGTAGGGGGGGGGGGGCGATGGTTGCCAATATGCGCTTCTCCTCGCTCGAGCCATTGGTGACGTGATTTGATGCCGCAGCGCTACCCGGGTTGGGCCTACCAGGCTCCGGACGGCGCGAGCCCTCCGCAGCGACACGGCTGGCGCCGCCGCGTCACCGGTACCGGCGCACGCCGGCGCGGTGTGGCCACCAACCTCCGCCTCCCCCGGGGGGTTGCCGACGCTTGACGCACTCTCCCTGGGTGGTCGTTTGACGTTTGAGGCCTTGAGTCGACCTCGGGCGGAGGCCCGGCACCGGTTCACATGTTCAAACGATCAGAATCAGAATATTTATTAGTTACGATGGAGGAATCCGACGAGCTATTAAGCTCTTTGTCCGCCTTGAACGAGGACCCGGCGCGGTGCGTGAACTTCGGCGCCGGCGAGACGGAAGGCGGCCGGGAGGGGTTAATGGCCACCCTGCCTCCCGGTGCTTCGAGCCGGCCTTAGCGGCGCTCTCTAGCGGCGGCGGTGTTTACTGTGCGGCGTCAGGATCCGGGAGCAGCGGCGGTGACGTCGCGATGCCGAAGGGCGCTCGCCCCCCGACGGTCTGTGTTAGAGCTACGCGGGGGATCTTTGTCTTTGTACGAGCGCGAGCGTGTCCGCGACCCTTGACCCTGGGGTGGTTGTGTTGGCAGGACAACTACACGTTCGCTCAGCCGGCATCCAGCAGAAGGTCAACGCGTTGAGAGAGCTCGTGCGCAGGATAGATGGTACGTGACACGCGCTTGCACCGCACGTACATCACACCACACATACATCACACCACACATACATCACACCACACACAACATGCACGTACCACATGCTACTATACGCATACCACATGCATACCACACGCACACTACACGTACATCACACCACACGCACACACACGTTTCCACACGCACATCACACGCCACCACACGCGCACCACACGCACACCACACACGCACACTACACACACCACACACGCACACTACACACACCACACACGCACACTACACACACCACACACGCACACTACACACACCACACACGCACACTACACACACCACACACGCACACTACACACACCACACACGCACACTACACACACCACACACACACACTACACACACCACACACGCACACTACACACACCACACGTACATTACGCACACCACACGCGCACTAAAAGTACATAATGCGCACCACACGCACACCACAGTCGCACCACGCACACCACACACACACCACACGTATATCACCCGCACCGCACGCGCACGACACTACATTCACCACGTACACACCACGTACACACCATGTACATATCTACACATGCACCATATACACACTATCCCTTACATGACGCAGCACACACACCATACACACCACACGACAAGCTCGCTCGCAGGAGGTCACGGGACAGACGCAGGTGCCACGGGTTGACCGACTGAGATGACTGGCAGATACACCACCTGTGCTCCCCACTGTGCCGCATTTTAGCCGCCCGGCGCTCCGCTCGTTGTTGTGAGCATCGCTCCTCCGCTGTTGCTGGAGGGCGACTGCCTCCAACTGCCCAGTAGCGTCCTTCACGAGCCTCCTCCTCCACAGGAGCCCATCTTGACACCGCTGGTACCTCTTACTTATCTTACTCCTCTTCGCTAAGACCGCAACACGCCCCACGCCGTGCCGGTCGGTCTCTAGCGGCCTTCTCTGCTCCACTCCAACGCAGGCGCCCCCTCCCCCCCCCCCCATGGCCTCTGGTTGGTTTTGAGCGGTGCATTGTCAGGAGGCCTTCGGCCTGCCCCCCGTGCTCTTTCCCCTCGTGGTGTCCCCCCCCCCCCCCCCCCCCCCGTAGGGCAGCCTCTGCTGTGGGACCCGGGTTCCATTCTCAGCACGTGTCCCAGACACACCCGAGTCTCCTGTCTCTCCACTGTGGGACCCGGGTTCCATTCTCAGCACGTGTCCCAGACACACCAAGTCTCCTGTCTCTCCACTATGGGACCCGGGTTCCATTCTCAGCACGTGTCCCAGACACACCGAGTCTCCTGTCTCTCCGCTGTGGGACCCGGTTCCATTCTCAGCACGTGTCCCAGCCACACCGAGTCTCCTCTCTCTCTCCGCTATGGGACTCGGGTTCCATTCTCAGCACGTGTCCCAGCCACACCGAGTCTCCTGTCTCTCCACTATGGACCCGGGTTCCATTCTCAGCACGTGTCCCAGACACACCAAGTCTCCTGTCTCTCCACTATGGGACCCGGGTTCCATTCTCAGCACGTGTCCCAGACACACCGAGTCTCCTGTCTCTCCACTATGGGACTCGGGTTCCATTCTCAGCGCGTGTCCCAGCCACACCCGATTTCCTGTCTCTCTCCGCTATGGGACTCGGTTCCATTCTCATCACGTGTCCCAGACACACCCGAGTCTCCTGTCTCTCCGCTATGGGACTCGGTCCATCTCACACGTCCCAGCCACACCCAGTCTCCTCTCTCTCCACATGGGACTCGGTTCCATTCTCAGCACGTGTCCCAGACACACCCGAGTCTCCTCTCTCTCTCCACTATGGGACTCGGTTCCATTCTCAGCACGTGTCCCAGACACACCCAAGTCTCCTCTCTCTCCACTATGGGACTCGGTTCCATTCTCAGCACGTGTCCCAGACACACCCAGTCTCCTGTCTCTCTCCACTATGGGACTCGGGTTCCATTCTCAGCACGTGTCCCAGACACACCCAGTCTCCTCTCTCTCCACTATGGGACTCGGGTTCCATTCTCAGCACGTGTCCCAGACACACCCAAGTCTCCTTCTCTCTCCACTATGGGACTCGGGTTCCATTCTCAGCACGTGTCCCAGACACACCCAAGTCTCCTGTCTCTCCACTATGGGACTCGGTTCCATTCTCAGCACGTGTCCCAGACACACCCAAGTCTCCTCTCTCTCCACTATGGGACTCGGGTTCCATTCTCAGCACGTGTCCCAGACACACCAAGTCTCCTCTCTCTCTCCACTATGGGACTCGGGTTCCATTCTCAGCACGTGTCCCAGACACACCCAAGTCTCCTGTCTCTCCACTATGGGACTCGGGTTCCATTCTCAGCACGTGTCCCAGACACACCCAAGTCTCCTCTCTCTCTCCACTATGGGACTCGGGTTCCATTCTCAGCACGTGTCCCAGACACACCAAGTCTCCTCTCTCTCTCCACTATGGGACTCGGGTTCCATTCTCAGCACGTGTCCCAGACACACCAAGTCTCCTGTCTCTCCACTATGGACTCGGTTCCATTTTCAGCACGTGTCCCAGACACACCCGAGTCTCCTCTCTCTCTCCACTATGGGACTCGGGTTCCATTCTCAGCACGTGTCCCAGACACACCCAGTCTCCTGTCTCTCCCTATGGACTCGGGTTCCATTTCAGCCGTGTCCCAGACACACCCAAGTCTCCTGTCTCTCCGCTATGGGACTCGGTTCCATTCTCAGCGCGTGTCCCAGACACACCCCGAGTCTCCTGTCTCTCCGCTATGGGACTCGGTTCCATTCTCAGCGCGTGTCCCAGACACACCCGAGTCTCCTGTCTCTCCGCTATGGGACTCGGGTTCCATTCTCAGCGCGTGTCCCAGACACACCCGAGTCTCCTGTCTCTCCGCTATGGGACTCGGGTTCCATTCTCAGCGCGTGTCCAGACACACCGAGTCTCCTGTCTCTCCGCTATGGACTCGGGTTCCATTCTCAGCGCGTGTCCCAGACACACCCGAGTCTCCTGTCTCTCCGCTATGGACTCGGGTTCCATTCTCAGCACGTGTCCCAGACACACCCGAGTCTCCTGTCTCTCCGCTATGGGACTCGGGTTCCATTCTCAGCGCGTGTCCCAGCCACACCCGAGTCTCCTGTCTCTCCGCTATGGGACTCGGTTCCATTCTCAGCGCGTGTCCCAGACACACCCGAGTCTCCTGTCTCTCCGCTATGGGACTCGGGTTCCATTCTCAGCGCGTGTCCCAGACACACCCGAGTCTCCTGTCTCTCCGCTATGGGACTCGGGTTCCATTCTCAGCACGTGTCCCAGACACACCCGAGTCTCCTGTCTCTCCGCTATGGGACTCGGGTTCCATTCTCAGCGCGTGTCCCAGCCACACCCGAGTCTCCTGTCTCTCCGCTATGGACTCGGGTTCCATTCTCAGCACGTGTCCCAGACACACCCGAGTCTCCTGTCTCTCCGCTATGGACTCGGGTTCCATTCTCAGCGCGTGTCCCAGACACACCCGAGTCTCCTGTCTCTCCGCTATGGGACTCGGGTTCCATTCTCAGCCGTGTCCCGACACACCGTCTCCGTCTCCCCTATGGACTCGGTTCCTCCAGCGCGTGTCCCAGACACACCGAGTCTCCTGTCTCTCCGCTATGGGACTCGGGTTCCATTCTCAGCGCGTGTCCCAGCCACACCCGAGTCTCTCCGCTATGGGACTCGGGTTCCATTCTCAGCGCGTGTCCCAGCCACACCCGAGTCTCTCCGCTATGGGACTCGGTTCCATTCTCAGCGCGTGTCCCAGCCACACCCGAGTCTCCTGTCTCTCCACTATGCCCCACCCCCATCCCGCGTTGTGCGTCTTGAATTGGTCTCGATGTGCAGCAGGTCCCGGTTTGAAATCTCGTTTGGCCAGAAGATGCGACAGATTTTCCTCGGCAGTTTGATGTGGAGGGTTGATAGGGAGTTAATTTATTTCTTGGTCGTCCTCCAACTTTCACTATTGTACGGTAACACTGATTCTACATTGCCGTTACATTTTCGTACCTTTGTTTTGGCCAGACTTCCAGATGTTTCTCAGTTGGAGGAAGGTTGTCTCTTGCCTTGTTTATTACGGTGCCAATGTATATGTAAAACTCTCAACCTGTTCCAGTGGTTTCCCCTTGATTGTTGTATTTGTTGTTGCTGTTGCTGCTGTATTGATCTTCATTTCTTGGTCTTTTCTACATTTTACCGGCAGGCCTAGTAATGACAGCAAACTGGCTCAGCAGAGTTATTTTCTGCTGCATTATGAGTTTGTTTAGAAGTTAGCCGAGCGATGTCGTCTGCCAAGTGAAGATCTTGGAGCACTGAGAAGGGGTCCACTGGGACCTCTCTTGCGGTGCATCTCATAACCCCCAGTGGCGATGTTTACTACACACCGCACCAGGTACTCAATTGAGGCCGAGTCGACCTAGGGAGGCCCAGGACCGATTCCGATAATCGTTACTGGCGGTGTCGGCCGTGAGCCAGGTCGCCGGGTTCGTAGCGCAGCGTAGCGCTTACTACACTACCGCTCCCCGCATGCTCACACACACGCTCGCACACACTCACACACGCTCACAAAGATAAAGACAAAGATCCCCCGTATAGCCTGAACAGACTGTAGGGGCAAGTGCTGTTAGCGAGCACCTATGAAGGCCGGAACGGTACACGAGGGGTGGGTGGCCAGCACCACGCCCGACCGCCTTTGTCTCCCTAGTGGCGATGTTTACACACCGCACCAGGTACTCATTTAAGGCTGAGTCGACCTAGGGAGGCCCAGGACCGGTTCAGATAATCGTCACTGGTGTTAGCCGTGAGCGGGAATCGAACCCGGGTCGCCAGGTTCATAGCGCAGCGCGCTAACCGCTACACTACCGCTCCCCACACACGCTCACACACTCACACACACACACGCTCGCACATGCTCGCACATGCTCGCACACACTCACACGCACTCACACACACGCTCACACACACGCACGCACGCACACACGTGCATGTGTGACAATTATCTGAACCGCTCCCTGGGCCTCCCCTAGGTCGACTCGGCCTCCAATGAGTACCTGGCAAGACGATGCAAATAAAACTCCGCCACGGGAGGGAGACAGCGAGTCGTGCTTGCCCCCCCCTCCCCGCACAGGCCGGCGCACTTGCCCCGACGGTCCCCTCAAGGCTATCCGGGGTACCTTTGTCTGTGCGCAGAGACGATCCACCGCCACGTGGCCCAGCACGAGGTGGAGTACCTGCAGTTCGCCTTCCGCTGGATGAACAACCTGCTGATGCGCGAGCTGCCGCTGCGCTGCACCATCCGCCTGTGGGACACCTACCAGGTACACCAATCACCACTCACCACTCACCACCACTCACCAGGGAGACTACCAACACTCACCACCACGCTCACCACTCACCACTCACCACTCACTCACCACTCACCACCACTCACCACCACCCGCCTGTGGGACACCTACCAGGTACACTCACCACTCCACCACCACCACTCACCACTCACCACTCACCAGGTACACTCACCACCACCACCACCATCCGCCTGTGGGACACCTACCAGGTACCCACCACTCACCACCGCTCACCACTCACCACCCACCACCNCTCCANNTACACTAACTCAACAGCACCCNACNATACTCNANTCCACTCACTTAGCTACCCACCACCATCACNACCTCANCNACTACACCTCTAATCACTCACACCACCAACACACTCACTTAGCTGANTAACACCACCACCAGGCCACCACCACTCACCAACATCCGTCTGTGGACACCTACCACCACCACCGCCACCACCACTCACCACCACACCACCACACCACACTCANCACNACNCACTCACTCACNACCACCACCACCACCACCACTCACCACTCACCACTCACTCACCACCACCACCACCACCACCANNACACCACTCACCACCACACNCACCACTCACNACCACCACAACTCACCACCACTCACCACTCACCACCACCACCACTCATCAGGGGACACCTACCAGGTACCCTCATCACCACTCACCACCACTCACTCACCACCACCACTCACCACGGGGACACCTTCCAGGTACACTCACTCACCACTACACTCGCCACCACTACTCACTCACCACCGCTCACCACCACTCACCACTCACTCACCACCACTCACCACCACTCACTCACCACCACCACCACTCGCTCACCACCACTCACCACCACCATCCACCTGTGGGACACCTACCAGGTACCCTCACCACCACCACCACCACCCACTCACCACCACCACCACTCGCCACCACCATCACTCACCACCACTCATTCACCACCACCACTCACCACCACCACTCACCACCACTCGCCACCACTCACCACCACTCACTCGCCACCACCACTCACCACCACCACCATTCACTCACCACCACCACTCACCACGACCACTCACTCACCACCACCACTCGCCCGCTCACCAAGGGGACACCCCACATGTTCACTCGCTGCCGGGCGCGGCGGTGCCAGCCGGCCACCCAGCCCTGCCGTGCGCCGTCTCGACCTTCGTAGGCGCCGCTGCTCGCTTAACACCACTTGCCCCAACATTCTGTTAATGCTACCTGGGTGGGGGGGATCTTTGTCTTTGTCTTGTGCGTGACAGTCGGAGCCGGAGGGATTCTCCCAGTTCCACCTCTACGTGTGCGCAGCCTTCCTCATCCACTGGCGCAAGGAGATCCTGGCGGAGAGGGACTTCCAGGTGAGCCGCAGACAAAGATCCCCGCGTAGCCTCAACACGCCCGTTGGGGAAGTGCCGTTAGCGAGTAGCACCAGTGAAGGCCGGCACGGCGCACGTGGGGGTGGCGGGTGGCCAGCACCACGCCCGGCCGTCTTTGTCTCCGCAGTGGCGATGTTTGCTACACACCGCACCAGGTATTTATTTGAGGCTGAGTCGGCCTAGGAGAGGCCCAGTACCGGTTCCGATAATCGTCACTGGGTGTTGGCCGTGAGCGGGAATCGAACCCGGGTCGCCGGGTTCGTAGCGCAGTTCGTTAACCGCTACGCCATCACTCCCCAATCCCCACTCCCCACATGGCATTCACCCCGGGACTGCTGACGATTCCTAAGCCTCTCGTCGCCGATTTCAATCGCCAATTCTTAAGCCGGGGTGAGCCGTGATGATGACTCCTTGCTGCGATAGCCTTTGGCTCAATCAACGATTCGCTCGCTCGCTGGTTAACTGACTCACTGATTTGCTCGCTCATTCACTGGTTCACTCATTTGCTGACTCACTCGCTGGTTAACTCGCTCACTGCTTCGCTTGCTCACTTGCTGGTTCACTCACTCGCTGGCTAACTCTCTCACTGATTCACTCGCTGATTCGCTCACTCGCTGGTTAACTCACTCACTGATTCGCTCACTGGTTCACGCAACGAATCCCTGACTCGCTCACTTATTCACTCACTCGCTCACGAATTTGCTCGCCCGTTCACTCCCCCCCCCCCCCCCCCCCGATCACTGATTCTGCCAGATCATGAAATCAGAGGGGTTGGACGGGGGCATCATTCCGTTCGCCACATACGGGACTTGACGTACGGGACTTGACGTACGGGACTTGACGTACGGGACTTCTAACCGCTCCGCTCCCTCTGTCCCTCTGTCCCTCCGCGCACACAACACACAGGGCCTCATGATCCTGCTGCAGAACCTGCCCACAATGCACTGGGGTAACGAGGAGGTGAGCGTGCTGCTGGCCGAAGCCTACCGCCTCAAGTACATGTTCGCCGACGCCCCAACCACTACCGGCGCTAGCGGGGGCGGGGGCGCGGGGTGGTGGGGGGTCTGGCGGCGTGTGGGGGGTGGGGGGGTGGTGGGGGGCACGGTGGCACGCAGAATGAACGGGCGCCACGGGACCACGACGGTGGTGGTGACGACGACGATGACGACGGCGGCGACGCTGATGATGCTGACGACGGCGGTGGCGGCCGTGCCGAGGTGACGACGGCGACGGTGGCGGCCTGCGAGGAGGAGGCAGAGGATGAAGACGGTGAGACGAGTTCACAGGAAGTGGCGTCGTCAGACCCGGGGGACTTTGAAGGAAGATGTGGAGATGCGCGCGGGGAAGGGAAAGACGGAGGTTGGAGAGACGGCTGATGGAGCGTGCATGTGTGTGTACTCGTGCGTGCGCGTGTGTGTGTGTACACGTGCGTGTGCTGTGTGTGTGTACATGTGTGTGTACTCGTGTGTGTGCGCATGTGTGTATGTAAATGTGTGGGCAGCGGTTAGTGCGCTACGTTAAGAACCCGGCGTCCCGAAATTGGATTCCGCTCACGACTAACATCGGTGACGATTATCTGAATCAGTCCTGGGCCTTCCCTAGGTCAACTCGACCTGAAGTGAGTACCTGGTGCGGTGTGTAGCAAACATCGCCGCTGGGAAGACAAAGGCGGCAGGGGTGGTGCTGGCCACCCACCCCTCGTGTGCCGTGCCGGCCTTCATAGGTGCAGCTTGCTAACAGCACTTGCCCTCCAGTCTGTTCAGGCTATACATGGGGAGATGTTTGTCTTTGTGTGTGTGCGTGCGCGTGTGCACGGAGAGTGGTGGTGCAACGGTTAGCGCACCACGCTGCGAACTGGCCATCTGATGTAAATCCCCGGCCCTCTCGGTGTAAGCAGCCTTAAATGAGTCCCTGTGTGTCGTGTGTAAACTTAAAGCACTGGGGAGACAAAGGCGGCCGGGCGTGGATTCTGGCCACGCCTCCTCCCTTGTGCGCTGTTCCAGCCTTAATAGGTGCTCGCTGACAGCACTTGCCCAACAGTGTGTGTAGGTTACACGGGGGGGGGGGATCTTTGTCTCTGTACTTGGTGCGTGCGTCTGTACGGGTGCGCTACGAACCCGGCGGCCCGAGTCCGATTCCCGCTCACGGCCACCAACAACCGGTGACGATCGTCCGAACCGCTCCTGGGCCTCCCCTAGGTCGACTCGGCCTCAAATGCGTACCCGGTGCGGTGTGTCAACATCGCCACCGGGGAGACAAAGGCGGCCGGGCGTGGTGCTGGCCACCCACGCCCTGGCGCGCCGTGCCGGCCTTCGTAGGTGCTTGCTAACGGCACTTGCCCGACACTCTACTACAGATTATATGGGGGATCTTTGTCTTGTTTGTGCATGTGTGTGTGCGTGCGTGCGTGTTGCTGAATGTATTTCCCGGTGGCGGGCGCTGGAGGTGCACGTGCGGTGGGTGCGGTGGGTGTGGTGATGGTGGTGCGGTGGGTTGTTAACGAGCCCGGCGGTTCGTGGCGCCGGATTGATTCCTTGGGGGTCGCGCTACGGCCATCGCTGCCCCACATAGCAATGGTGCCAACACACTCGCCAACACACTCGCCATCACTGCTGCATCAACCAGTGGGGGGGGCGTGGTCTGTCGTGACGACGTCACTGGCGTCGTGACCTCGTCTCCCCTCTCACCCCTCTCGTCTCCCCTCTCATCTCCCCTCTCACCCCTCTCACCGGCACCGCGTCCCCCACGTTCCCACGCGCCGTCTGTCGTCACGGCGCTGGTCGTGCCGCCCACAGGCCCGGCTCCGTGGCCCGGCGTGGCCCGGCGTGGCCCGGCGTGGGCCGGCGTGGGCTGGCGTGGGCCGGCGGTCAAAACACCGCGGCGGAGAGGAGGTGGTGGGGGGGAGTTGAGCCCAATGACCCAATCGGGGTCACCGAGGTCGGCACGCCACGAAAATAGCAGAACGGTGACCTACGCCGTGGGGGGCGGAGGGGTCGGTGAAGGCGATGGAGGAATGTGGCCAGTTGTGGAACTTATTGAAGTTTGGAAGTGGAGTGTGGAGAGGGCGGCATTTTTCTGAAACTCACGGAGGGNCCCCCCCTACGCCCCCACCACCCCCACTACCCCCACCACCCACCCACTACCCTCTACGCCCCCACCACCCCCACTACCCCCCACCACCCACTACCCCCCCACCACCCCACTACCCCCCACCACCACCCACTACCCCCACTACCCCCCACCACCCCTTACCCCACCCCCACCACCACCACCACCCACTACCCCACCACCCCCACTACCCCCACCACCCACTACCCCCCCACCACCACTACCCCCACTACCCCCACCACCCTTACCCCCCCCCCACCACCCACCACCACCCCCACTACCCCACCACCCCCACTACCCCACCACCCACTACCCCCCCACCACCACCCACTACCCCCCACCACCCACCCCACCCCCACCACCCCACCACCCCACTANCCCCACCCCACTCCACCACTACCCCCCACCACCCACTACCCCACCCCCCACCACCCCCCACCCCCACCANCCCCACCACCCCACTACCCCACCACCCCCACTACCCCCCACCACCCCGTCGCGCGATTGAAGATTAGCGTTGTAGTGGAGCGGCGAAGGCGTGGAGTGATTTCTACATTATATTATATCGGTGACAAGAGACGAAAAATAAATCNTTTTTTTTGTTTAAAAATAAAAAAATACACATGATGATGATGATGACGATGACGCTGACGACGACATAAATTGTGGTTTCACGTGGGCGAGAGGGGTGAGCAGCGTGTGTGTGCGCGCCTGTCTCTCTGTCTCTCTCTCTGGGTCTCTTTAACTCTCTTGTATTTTAAAATCTTAAACAGAATTTACGGAACCTGACTGTGGTCCCTGCCCTCGCGCTGTACATATTAAATATCCTGGTGTAAATACAAACTCCCGTGTCGCGTCATGTGGCACGCTCTCTCTGTCTGTGTCTCTCTGTGTCTGTGTCTTTCTCTGTCTGTGTTGGTCTCGCTGTCTCTCTCTCTGTCTCTCTGTGTGTCTCTCTCTGTCTCGCTGTCTCTCTGTGTCTCTCTGTATCTCTGTCTGTCTCTGTTTGTCTCTGTCTCTCTGTGTCTGGCTCTCTGTCTCAGTCTGTCTCTCTCTGTCGGTCTGTGTCTCTGTCTGTCTCTCTGTCTATTTATCTCTGTGTCTCTCTCTCTGTATCTGTCTCTGTGTCTGTGTGTCTCTCTGTGTCTCTGTCTGTGTCTTTGTCTCGCTCTGTCTTTCTCTGTGTATTTATCTCTCTCTGTGTGTCTCTCTCTGTATCTGTCTCTCTGTATCTTGTGTATCTCTCTATTTATCTCTATCTCTCTGTCTTTCTGTGTCTCTGCCTCTCTCTGTGCCTCTCTCTGTGTCTCTGTGTGTCTCTCTCTGTGTCTCTGTGTGTCCCTCTGTGTCTCTGTGTGTCCCTCTGTGTCTCTCTGTCTCTGTGTCTCCGTGTCTCTCTATGTGTCTGTGTGTGTCTCTCTCTCTGTGTCTGTGTGTGTGTCTCTCTGTGTGTCTCTGTGTGTCTCTCTGAGTCTCTGNCTCTGTCTCNGTCGTCTGTGTTTCTCTGTCTCTGAGTCTCTCTGNCTCTCTGTGTGTGTGTCTCTCTCTCTGTGCGTCTCTCTCTGTCTCTGTGTNTCTCTGTCTCTCTGTGTCTGTGTGTCGCTCTCTTTGTGTCGCTCTCTCTCTCTGTCTCTGTGTGTCTCTCTGTGTTCTCTCTGTGTCTGTGTGTGTCTCTCTGTGTGTCTCTCTGTCTCTCTGTGTGTGTCTCTCTCTGTGTGTCTCTCGAGTCGGCTGTGAACGCGTGCACGCAGGGACGTAAAGTTCAACTACCCCCCCGCCTCTCTCCGAGGACAGACTGGCCCCGCCATGCGAACGTGGACATTTCCACCGCGTTATAAACGGAGAGCCCATTTGGGGTGGGGGGTGATCACGCCGAGAATTGCCGACACGAGGGTTGGTGGATCGCGCAGAGAGTCGAGAAATCCCCCCCCAGAGCTCCCGGGCTACTTGGTGGTGGCCGGCAGGCGCCGGTACAGCACGCGGCTTCATGAATCCATCTGTGCGGAGATTACAAAAACATCAATTGTGTAAGGCTTTACTGAGCTATGGAGCTCTCCTTTATCAGAAGCGAACCTCGCCACAAATGATGGCTCGTGAAGTGGCTCCTCGCGTTCAAATGACNGCAGCCAAACACTCGAACAGGTGACGTCACACTCGAGATCACGTGACGACACGTGAACACTCGAACACGTGACGACAAACACTCGAACACGTGACGTCACACTCCAGAACACGTGACGACGAACACTCGAACACGTGACGACGAACACTCGAACACGTGACGACAAACACTCNAACACGTGACGACACACTCGAACACGTGACGNCAAACACTCGAACACGTGACGACACTCGAGATCACGTGACGAACACTCGAACAGGATGACACGAACACGNGACGACACTCGAACACGTGACGACACTCGAACACGTGAACANCGAACACGTGACGACAACACTCCATCACGTGACGACACTCGAGATCACGTGACGACAAACACTCGAACACGTGACGAACACTCGAACACGTGACGACAACACTCAAACGTGACGACAAAACACTCGAACACGTGACGACACTCGAACACGTGACGACAACACTCGACGNACACTCACACGTGACGACAACACTCGAACACGTGACGACACACTCGAGAACACGTGACGAACACTCGAACACGTTACGACAAACACTCGAACACGTGACGACAAACACTCAAACACGTGACGACAACAATCATCACGTGACGACAAACACTCAAACGCGTGACGACAAAACACTCAAACACGTGACGACNAACAATCGAACACGTGACGACAAACACTCGAAACACGTGACGACAAACACTCGAACACGTGACGACAAACACTCGAACACGTGACGACAACACTCAAACACGTGACGACAAACTCGAACACGTGACGACAAACACTCGGTGACGACAAAACACTCGAAGATGTGACGACAAACACTCGAACACGTGATGAACAACACTCGAACACGTGACGACAACACTCGAACACGTGACGACACTCGAACACGTGACGAACACTCGAACACGGACGACACTCGAACACGTGACGACACTCGAACACGTGATGACGAACACTCGGAGAACACGTGACGTCACACTCCAGAACACGTGACGACGAACATCGAACACGTGACGACGAACACTCGAACACGTGACGACACTCGAACACGTGACGACAAACACTCGAACACGTGACGAACACTCGAGAACAAGTGATGACACACTCGAGAACACGTGACGAACACTCGAAGACGTGACGACAAAACACTCGATCACGTGACGACAACACCGAGAAACGTGACGACAAACACTCCATCACGTGACGACAAACACTCGAGATCACGTGACGACAAACACTCGAACACGTGACGNCAAACACTCGAACACGTGACGACGAAACACTCAAACGTGACGACNAACACTCGATCACGTGACGAACACTCGAACACGTCGACGACACGAACACGTGACGACACTCGATCACGTGACGAACACTCGAACACGTGACGAACACTCGAACACGTGCGNCAAACACTCGAACACGTTACGACAAACACTCGAACACGTGACGACAACACTCAAACACGTGACGACAAACAATCAATCACGTGACGACAAACACTCAAACACGTGACGACAAACACTCGAACACGTGACGACAAACACTCGAACACGTGACGACAAACACTCGAGAAAGGTGACGACAAACACTCGAAGATGTGACGACAAACACTCGAACACGTGATGACAAAAACACTCGAACACGTGACGACGAACACTCGAACACGTGACGACACTCGAACACGTGATGACAAACACTCGAGAACACGTGACGACAACACTCGAACACGTGACGACAAACACTCGAACAGGTGACGACAAAACACTCGAACACGTGACGACAAACACTCAAACACGTGACGACAAAACATCGAACACGTGACGACAACACTCGAACACGTGACGACAAACACTCGAACACGTGACGACAAACACTCGAGAACAGGTGACGACAACACTCGAGATGTGACGACAAACACTCGAACACGTGATGACACTCGAGAACACGTGACGACAACACTCGAACACGTGACGACACTCGAACACGTGACGAACACTCGAACACGTGACGACGAAACACTCGAACACGTGACGAACACTCGAACACGATGACGAACACTCGAACACGTGACGTCACACTCCAGAACACGTGACGACAAACACTCAAACACGTGAACACTCGAGAACACGTGACGACGAACACTCNAACACGTGACGACAGAACACTCGAACACGTGACGACAAACACTCGAACACGTGATGAACACACTCGAACACGTGACGACACTCGAACACGTGACGACACTCACACGTGACGACAAACACTCGAACACGGAAACACTCGAACACGTGACGAACACTCATCATGTGACGAACACCGAACACGTGACGAACACGAACACGTGACGACNAACACTCGATCACGTGACGAACACTCGACACGTGACGAACACTCGAACACGTGACGACACGAACACGTGACGACACTCGATCACGTGACGACAAAACACTCGAACACGTGACGACAAACACTCGAACACGTCACGACGAAACACTCGAACACGTGACGACNAACACTCGAACACGTTACGACAAACACTCGAACACGTGACGACAAACACTCAACACGTGACGACAAACACTCGAACAGGTGACGACAAACACTCGAACACGTCACGACAAACACTCGAGATCATGTGATGACAAACACTCATGATCACGTGACGACNAACACTCGAACACGTGACGACNAACACTCGAGAACACGTGACGACAACACTCGAACACGTGACGACGAACACTCGAACACGTGACGACACACTCGAACACGTGACGACNAACACTCGAACACGTGACGACAAACACTCGAACACGTGACGACAACACTCGTGAACACGTGACGACAAACACTCGAACACGTGACGACAACACTCGAACACGTGACGAAGAACACTCGAGATCACGTGACGACAACGCTCGAACACGTGACGAAGAACACTCGATCACGTGACGACAAACACTCGAACACGGCGACACTCGAACACGTGCGACACTCGAACACGGACGAACACTCGAACACGTGACGAACNAACACTCGAACACGTGACGACAACACTCGATCACGTGACGACAAACACTCGATCACGTGACGACAACACTCGAACACGTGACGACNAACACTCGAACACGTGACGACACTCGAGAACACGTGACGACAACACTCGAACACGTGACGACNAACACTCGAACACGTGACGACGAAACACTCGAACAGTGACGACAAACACTCGAAGATGTGACGACAAACACTCGAACACGTGATGAACAAACACTCNAGAACACGTGACGACAACACTCGAACACGTGACGACACTCGAACACGTGACGAACACTCGAGAACACGTGACGACACTCGAACACGTGACGACACTCGAACACGCTGACGACCAAACACTCGAACACGTGACGNCACACTCAAACACGTGACGACAACACTCGAACACGTGACGACGAACACTCGAACACGTGACGACACTCGAGAACACGTGACGACAAACACTCGAGATCACGTGACGAACACTCGAACAAGTGATGACAACACTCGAGAACACGTGACGACAAACACTCGAGAAGACGTGACGACAACACTCGAGAACACGTGA